>CM070448.1:29003225-29040725 GCA_036324595.1 Champsocephalus gunnari | reverse complement strand
AACTAGCTCTACTTTAACTAACCCTAACACACTAACCCTAGCATAGGAAGTAACACGAACTAGCCCTACTTTAACTAACCCTAACCCACTAACCCTAGCATAGGAAGTAGCACTAACTAGCCCTACTTTAACTCACCCTAACACACTAACCCTAGCATAGGAAGTAGCACTAACTAGCCCTACTTTAACTAACCCTAACCCACTAACCCTAGCATAGGAAGCAACACTAACTAGCCCTACTTTAACTAACCCTAACCCACTAACCCTAGCATAGGAAGTAACACTAACTAGCCCTACTTTAACTAACCCTAACCCACTAACCCTAGCATAGGAAGTAACGCTAACTAGCCCTACTTTAACTAACCCTAACCCACTAACCCTAGCTTAGGAAGTCACACTAACTAGCCCTACTTTAACTAACCCTAACACACTAACCCTAGCATAGGAAGTAACACTAACTAGCCCTACTTTAACTAACCCTAACCCACTAACCCTAGCATAGGAAGTAACGCTAACTAGCCCTACTTTAACTAACCCTAACCCACTAACCCTAGCTTAGGAAGTCACACTAACTAGCCCTACTTTAACTAACCCTAACCCACTAACCCTAGCATAGGAAGTAACACTAACTAGCCCTACTTTAACTAACCCTAACACACTAACCCTAGCATAGGAAGTAACACTAACTAGCCCTACTTTAACTAACCCTAACCCACTAACCCTAGCATAGGAAGTAACACTAACTAGCCCTACTTTAACTAACCCTAACCCACTAACCCTAGCTTAGGAAGTCACACTAACTAGCCCTACTTTAACTAACCCTAACCCACTAACCCTAGCATAGGAAGTAACACTAACTAGCCCTACTTTAACTAACCCTAACACACTAACCCTAGCATAGGAAGTAACACTAACTAGCTCTACTTTAACTAACCCTAACACACTAACCCTAGCATAGGAAGTAACACGAACTAGCCCTACTTTAACTAACCCTAACCCACTAACCCTAGCATAGGAAGTAACACTAACTAGCCCTACTTTAACTAACCCTAACACACTAACCCTAGCATAGGAAGTAACACTAACTAGCTCTACTTTAACTAACCCTAACACACTAACCCTAGCATAGGAAGTAACACGAACTAGCCCTACTTTAACTAACCCTAACCCACTAACCCTAGCATAGGAAGTAGCACTAACTAGCCCTACTTTAACTAACCCTAACCCACTAACCCTAGCATAGGAAGCAACACTAACTAGCCCTACTTTAACTAACCCTAACACACCAACCCTAGCATAGGAAGTAACACTAACTAGCCCTACTTTAACTAACCCTAAACAAAGCTCAGACAACAAGGAGACGTCCTGACCTCCTCAGACACATGAGACAGGGTTAAGACCCTCCTGTGTTTCTGATGCAGCCTCTCCTCTTCCTCCTCGTCCTCCTCTTCCTCCTCGTCCTCTCCGTCTCTGCTGAAACAAGCCGATGCAGTTGCTATGGGTTATTGACGAGGAGAAGGAAGCACTTTGAGAGTGTGTTGGGAGAAAGCTGGAACAGGAACACGGTGACCTGCAGAGAGAACGTCGTGCCGTCTTCACTTCCTGTCACTCTCTTTATCGTCATTACAGAGCGCTGCTGTAATAACGATAAAGACGCATTTACAGAAGTCTCCGACCTGTCAGGAAGAAGAGCCGGTGAGGACGGATAAGTGTCTGGGTCCTCTGATGCACTTCAGAAAGTTCTGCTGAGAGCAGCGTGGAGGGGGCAGGAAGTGTGTGTGAGGCGTCATCAGAACACACCGCGGGGACAGGAAGTGTGTGTGAGGCGTCATCAGAACACACTGCGGGAACAGGAAGTGTGTGTGAGGCGTCATCAGAACACACTGCGGGAACAGGAAGTGTGTGTGAGGCGTCATCAGAACACACTGCGGGAACAGGAAGTGTGTGTGAGGCGTCATCAGAACACACCGCGGGAACAGGAAGTGTGTGTGTGAGGCGTCATCAGAACACACTGCGGGAACAGGAAGTGTGTGTGAGGCGTCATCAGAACACACTGCGGGAACAGGAAGTGTGTGTGAGGCGTCATCAGAACACACCGCGGGAACAGGAAGTGTGTGTGAGGCGTCATCAGAACACACTGCGGGAACAGGAAGTGTGTGTGAGGCGTCATCAGAACACACCGCGGCACCGTCAGTGGCGGCGCCAGAGATGTCCTCTAGGGGGCGCTGTGGGGTAGCGTGACGTTTCATAGAGGGTGCTCAAACATTAAGGGTTTCCCATTAATGCACCAGCGCTACAGTTGAATGTTCTACTGCAACACTCCACACACACACACACACACACACACACACACACACACACACACACACACACACACACACACACACACACACACACACACACACACACACACCGTCTACCCGCGACTGTTACAATGAAGGCTCGGTAATCAGCTCACGGCATATAGGTGTAAGCAGGGGTAACGTGCTATTTTTACAAGTGGGGAGTGGACCTCACCTCCTCTAGGAGGGTCCTCGCCTCCTCTAGGAGGGACCTCGCCTCCTCTAGGAGGGTCCTCGCCTCCTCTAGTGGGGGGAAGATTTTTTTTTAAATATTGAAGTTAAAAGCATCAATCTGGTGCACTTTGAGAGCCACATGAAGAGATCTATGGATATACAGTATCTCTCAACATACTTATGAAACAGAACTGTAAACAGATTTTCTATTTCTTTATAGATATTTTACAAACCACTCGCCTTTTAAAACAAACCGTTTGAGACCCATGAGATAACTCGACTAAAGTCAACTATCTAAACACTGAGAGTCCTTCACTTCACCTGAGCTGAGGTTACCTGAGCCTCTCCGTCTGCCAGGAGAGAGTTCTCCCTCCACCTTGTTGCTCCTTATACCCGTTAGCTTGGCTAGCTAGCACCAAATGCTAACCACAACGATCTCCGGTGCGCTCTCTCTCTCTCTCACTCGCTCGCGCAGGCACACAAAATGGCTCGTGCCACACACACACACACACACACACACACACACACACACACACACACACACACACACACACACACACACACACACAGAGCAGAGCTTGAATGAAACCCAGAGACCAGAGAAGCTACTTGTACTCACGACGTGCAGAATCCCTCTCGCTTGCAGGTGGTTTTGATCGAGTGTCCACACGTGGACGTTTAACGACTAAAGAACGATCCATTCTTCACTTTGCTGTTAGCAAATCATGTGGCGCTCCAGCTAACAGGAAGTCACTCAAGTGTCACAAAGTCATTTAGCCTATGGGTCGGTCAAACATCGAATGGGTGCTGGCCATTGGCCTAATCATATCACCTGTGTTGGCTTTATGTTTTTGGTCAAACATTTATTTGTTTCACATTTGCATCGATGTAATCATCAATGTTCTGATTTAATTTAATAAAAATAATAATGATTTTCGGGGGGGGAAAAACACATATTTGTTGGGGGAGATAGGGGGTGCTTCGGCACCCCCTAAGCTCCCCCCTGGCGCCGCCCCTGGGCACCGTCAACATCTTTAACAACGACTGCCGTCCTGAAGAACTCCTGAAACCTCAATCATTCATGATGTCTGTCCTCAGCTCGGAAGCATCCCTGACGCTATTTATGAGCTCCTGCGACAGACCTGGGGTCAGTCCAACTGTCCTCTCCTCCTCCTCCTCCTCCTCCTCCTCCTCCTCCTCCTCCTCCTGCAGCAGAGGAGGGTCCAGGTCGGGCTTTAATTATTGATGAAGCTGCAGCAGCACTACTTCCTGTACGGACACACAGAAAGCTGCTCTCGTGTTCGTGCAGATTGAGAGGAGCTCTAAAACTATTCTGACTTTGTAAACACAGAGGAATCTGAGTTCAGACATCAGTGTGTGTGTGTGTGTGTGTGTGTGTGTGTGTGTGTGTGTGTGTGTGTGTGTGTGTGTGTGTGTGTGTGTGTGTGTGTGTGTGTGTGTGTGTGTGTGTGTGTGTGTGTGTGTGTGTGTGTGTGTGTGTGTGTGTGTGTGTGTGTGTGTGTGTGATGGATGGTCTGAAGGGGAAGCCTGCAGGACACCAGGCCTTTTACTTTATCAATCTCTGTAGTACTCCATAAATACAGCAGCAGTCATAATTCACCAACACACACACACACACACACGCACCCACACACATGCACACACACACGCACACACACACACACACTACTGTAGATGCATTAGCAGCATCAGAGTAACGGTTTAATGTATCATTATTATAGAAACCTAACAGAAGAGATGCTGCTTCTCTTCCTGATGTTGTGGTGCTAAGCTGTGATTGGAGGATTGCTATAAAAGGGCGGGGTTTATCTGACGGTCCATTACGTCCAAAGTGAAGGCAATTTAAGGCTCACTCTGCAAGGCCGTGTCACCTTATAGGGACACCACAGATAGCAGCATGACTGCACCCCCGCCCTGATGACGTGTCCTCAGCGTCCGGGTGAGACGGAGACAGGTGCGCTGAGGCCAGCAGGACTCCTCTTCGGGGGGCTCCTCTTCGGGGGGCTCCTCTTCGGGGGCTCCTCTTCGGGGGGCTCCTCTTCGGGGGGCTCCTCTTCGGGGGGGCTCTTCTTCGGGGGGGGGCTCCTCTTCAGGGGGCTCCTCTTCGGGGGGGGCTCCTCTTCGGGGGCTCCTCTTCGGGGGGCTCCTCTTCGGGGGCTCCTCTTCGGGGGGGGCTCCTCTTCGGGGGGCTCCTCTTCGGGAGGCTCCTCTTCGGGGGGCTCCTCTTCGGGGGGCTCCTCTTCGGGGGCTCCTCTTCGGGGGGGGCTCCTCTTCGGGGGCTCCTCTTCGGGGGGCTCCTCTTCGGGGGCTCCTCTTCGGGGGGGGCTCCTCTTCGGGGGGCTCCTCTTCGGGAGGCTCCTCTTCGGGGGGCTCCTCTTCGGGGGGCTCCTCTTCGGGGGCTCCTCTTCGGGGGGGGCTCCTCTTCGGGAGGCTCCTCTTCGGGGGGCTCCTCTTCGGGGGCTCCTCTTCGGGGGGGGCTCCTCTTCGGGAGGCTCCTCTTCAGGGGGCTCCTCTTCGGGGGGGGCTCCTCTTCGGGGGGCTCCTCTTCTGCTGATGAGCACGGGAGACACACAAGAGGGGGGTCATCAGGAAGCCTGGACCCGGGCAGAGACCCTGCAGCGAGAGAAACCCTGACCCAGAGAGGACCTGTCTCCGCTGCCCCAGAACGCCTCGTTGGACATTTCTCTTTTTCCATTGGTTTCTTCGGGGAACCGCATGACGTCATGGACCAATCAGCAGAGCTCCTCACACACCAGGGGGGGGGGTGGTGGGACCGTTCACCTGGTTGGTAACAGACGGGTTGGGATGGCGGAGGAACGCTCTCCGCAGACCCGTGCTCTCAGCGCTAGAAACCTTCTTCTTCCTCAACATCAAGCCACACATATTGTTTTCACTTCGGCTGTGAGTGTGTGTGTGTGTGTGTGGGTGTGGGTGTGAGTGTGTGTGTGTGTGTGTGTGTGTGTGTGTGTGTGTGTGTGTGTGTGTGTGCTCAGGGTGAGTTTCGCGCTGTCCTGCTGTATCGCCGACCCGGAAACCACACCAGTAAGCCAGCTCACTGAGCAGCGAGCCTCGCAAGGTCCCGACCAATCAGAGCACACTGGGCTCACGGGGGGGGGGACACACGTTCGATTCCTGTTTTGAATAGTGTGCTGTCGATGGGTTTCATTCCATTTCAAAGTTTTGGACGCTCTGTGTAAACCTCGCGCATCCAATCACAGAGGTTGAGGACTATCACGGGGTTTGTCAAACAGAGCACATGGTGTAGTCCCAAACGATAGCTGAGGATTCTGGGTAGTGTAGTGTCTTCTGCCGTCCAAAAACTCCGAAAAAATATTAGTTTCTCCGAATCGAAGGGGGAAAATACAAAAGCATTGCACACAATTTAAACCAATCAATGTAATTAACAAGGATACTCTGGTGTTAGTGGATGAGTAGTTCAGATATCACTGACATCAATCCACAGGAAGGGGAGTAGGCTACTTACTTCCGGGTGTAAAATGATCTGTTATCCAATGGGAATGGACGCTCGTAATACAATACAGAGGACATGATAATTATCTTTTGAATAACGTTAACTAAAGGGAACAATCTATTTGACACAGCTGAAGCTCTGGCCTTCCTTAAAAACTAACTCATTTAATAAAAATCACAGTTGCATTACCCAGAATGCACTGTTTTTTGAGAACACAAATTCGTAACTAATGTAATTTTTACATTCTGACGAAAAATAAAAATTATTATGAATACAAATAAAATAAAAGAAGCCCCCGTGAGTTACTACAAGCTTATAGAAGATTTTAAACACGTTGTATAGAATAAAAGCTCACTGCGGGACGTTGTAGAATGTGTGTGTGCACCACGACAAAGGAGCCTCATTCACTTTACATTGGGGTTGTTTGCGTGGTGCCGACACGCAAATGTAACAAAGTTCGTGACTCCACCACGCATTGTGGTGTTACGGAGTCGTGGTGGAGACACGCATTGTGGTGAGATCAGGTTGAGCGAGCCGTGTGGACAGAGAGTGACTGACTCCACAGAGAGGCTGTGAGAAACCAATGAGAGTTTGGAACATGGATCAAAGTGCATCTCTTCTAGTCGAGCTCAACACTGAACTAGATCAGGGAAACGGCCGTGCGACCTCTAAGTTATACGAGCCGTACGTAGAACGAGAGAAGGAGTGAGTTGTGTGTTATTTGATCTGAGTTGCGCCTCTTCTGCTTCTCTATCGTGTGAACACGTTCTTATTTTATTTTGAGCGTTGCGTAATATCATCCCGCCGTCGGAGGCCAGGCACCTCTCCGACTGTGAGTTACTCACATGTGAAGGACACAAAACGGGTTTGTGTGAGGCGTCTCGTGGCTCGATAGGAAACAAGGAAGGAAGGAAGGAAGGAAGGAAGCAGCAAAAAGAGGTCCAGGAGCTCTGAGAGCTGCTGGTTTCCAGGGAGATATCCCGTGTTGCACCTGCTCTGTGATCTCTCCTTTGTATCCTCCTCGTGTCAGACCGCGCCGTCTCTTCCCTCAGGAGGAACGGTCACTTTCAGTCGTTCCTCCCATCACCTTGCTTCTTCTCTTCTTTAATTACCTCCCCCTCTCTCCCCCTCTCTCTCCCCCTCTCTTTGTCTTTCATTTCCTCCTCCGTCTCTCTGGCTCTCAGTGATCAGCGAGGTCAAGAGCGTTCCCCGGCAGCGGAGAGGAGATAATCCCCGTGTTAGAGCCTGTGAGAGCCGCTAATGCCGGATCAAACAGGACTGAGAGTCTGATCGCATCTGAGGACGCTGTCCGTCACAAAGAGACGCTGAGAGCAGGATTAACACCTGTGTGTGTGTGTACCGTGTGTGTGTGTTAACACCTGTGTGTGTGTGTGTTAAAACCTGTGTGTGTTACAACCTGTGTGTGTTACAACGTATCCACGAGGCACCGTGTGAATCAGATGCTCAGCCATCATGAACACCTGGTCTCTGCAGAGGGCAGACAGCGTGCCACGATGTACCGTACACGGGGCGAAGTCTGCGAGCTGGTTCCGGCAGTCACTCGAGCACGTGCGCTGCATTCACACATAACGCCCCGTGCCGCTCTACAGCCAATCAGAGTCTCCTAAATACGCCGCTCTATTGAACCTGCAGATCTCTCTCTATGCTTTGCTTGCTGCTGCTTGCTGCCCCACCACCACCCCAGCTTCACCCCAGCTCCACCCCAAGAGTGATGAGGCCCGAGCCTAGACGCCAAACTCAACTATACTGCTTCTAATGTCTGACTGAACTTACCGTATCGTATCATATCGCATCGTACCGTATCTTACCATAACTTACCGTATCGTACCGTATCTTACCGCATCTTAATCTCCTAATGTTGCTCTCAAAGTGCACCAGATTGATGCTTTAAACTTCAATATTAAAAAAAAGTCTTCCCGGGGGTGCATGTCCCCCGGACCCCCCTAGAGGACCCCCCCCCACTTAAATCATGTTCAAATGGATAGGAAACTAAATACAGTTGCACACATCTTGTGCCAGCTAAAATCTTGCCTAGGGCGGCAAATTGGTCAGGGCCGGCCCTGGCTGGACCCTCTTTACTCTGCTCTATGACACTATAACCTGCTACTGTGGAGAGGAGGAGGAGGAGGAGGAGGAGGAGGAGGAGGAGGAGGAGGAGAGGAGGAGCAGGAGGAGGAGGAGGAGCGGAGCAGGAGGAGGAGGAGGAGGAGGAGGAGGAGGAGCAGGAGGAGAGGAGGAGGAGGAGCGGAGCAGGAGGAGGAGGAGGAGGAGGATCATTCATCTCTGTCCAGTGAACATGAAGCGTTTGCATTAAGTGATGCTCTCTGCCTGACCACACACTTTCTCTTTTTGCATTGGTCTGGTCATGTTTGCATTTGACACACACTCAGAGACACACACACACACACACACACACACACACACACACACACACACACACACACACACACACACACACACACAGATGAGAGTGTGTGGGCAGTGTGAGGCTGCTGTGTCAGGAGGAAACTGATGAATGGGAAAAGAGGAGTGAAGGAAAGGTCTGCATCTGAAACACAATATCCTTCTCCATTCATCACCACCTACTACTGTCACACACACACACACACACACACACACACACACACACACACACACCACACACACCACACACACACACTGCACTGTAGCTGTTGGATCAGTGACAAAATGTCTCTGCTGGAGATTAAATAAATGAGCATCAGAGCAGGGGAGATAACAGTGTGTGTGTGTGTGTGTGTGTGTGTGTGGTGTGTGTGTGTGTGTGTGTGTGGTGTGTGTGTGTGTGTGTGTGTGTGTGTGTGTGTGTGTGTGTGTGTGTGTGTGTGTGTGTTCGTACACCGTGTGATGTCTCAGCTTTCAGAGGACGTCTTGTTTGTGCAGATCCGATGAAGTGTAAAAGATCGCTAACGTGAGTTCTGTGCTATGAAAATTGACCATTCTGTCAATTTTATTGACAATTTAAAAAAAAATCTGGGACCGCAGACATCGTTTTCAGGCAGATGGAGTTTGCCTGAACAAGTCAGGAGTGAAATTATTTATCTCTAACATATTCAACTGCCTGCGTCGTTAAGGGTGGGGTAGGTGAGAACGGAGAAACCAGCTCGAGTGGCTAGAACTTGAAAATACGCAGCCAGAAAAAATCTGCCCCTTCCTTCAGACTTCCTCTCAGAGCCCCGCCTCCAACACACGACCGCGCACATGACCAATGCGGCACCAGATGAGTGTGTGCCCCGATGGAAGGCTGACAGGCAGGTAGGCCGTCCAGTCACTTTAGCCGGCTCAGATGATTGGTCGAGCTTTTTACAGCGCCACGGCTTCCACTGATGAAATTGTTTTATGTATTTGTTGTCAAAGCGTTTCATGTATTCATCGCTATCGGGACGTTAAGAGCATTCCATGGAATATAACAACAAGTGTTTCTGAAGTGAATTACCTACCCCACCTGTAATCTGTTCCCTCTGCCAAGGACAGGAGGAATGAAAACAGGGGGAAGACACACCGCACAGAAAACCCTGAAGAAGTATCACTGCACCGCCTGAGCAATGTCTTGATTATGGGAGACCTATGAGACACACGGAGGAGGCTCCACCGCCCTTCAACCCCACTCCCAACACCTTCGAGGATACTCTTCCTTCGTCCCCCAGCGCTCTTTTCTCTGCGCTCACCCTTTCACACTCGCCCCGCCTCCTGGAGTCTGATGACCGCATGAAGGCGATACACGGGTTGCCACCAATTCCTTCCTGGAGTTCACTGAACATATGAAGGCGATACACAGGGTTAGCAACATGTTCTTGACCCTCAACGACGCCCACCAGGATCACCAAAGCAGAGACGCGCACCATCTCCCCCGTCTTCATCACCATGCCTACCACAATCATCCGGACCTAAACGCCCCCCCCCCTTCAAGACAGCATCTGCGGTCTCCGAAGCCTGATAGGGATGTGTGTGTACAAAACGCAGAAAGCTCTAACTGATATGTGCCGGGTCCAGGCTCGAGGGCGTACGGCACTCAACTCTCTCCGGGGCCCTGCCTGCCTGGAGCTTTGCCGATCTCTGTGTTGATAGGTCATCGATTAAGAGCGGTGAATCATCTCATTATCGAATCAACCCCTCCCAACTTTAGTTTATGAGTCAGGAGAGAATGCATAAGAGAGGGGGTGGAGTTGCTATTCTGTTCAATGATTCCCTTCAATGCAGGAAGACATCGTATGGGAACTTTGCTTCTTTTGAATATGTGGCCCTTCAGCTGACACGCTCCTCTCGAGCTCTGTTCCTAAATATCTATAGACCACCCAAATACTGTGCAAGCTTTTTTGATCAAATCAGATCAGGTTTTATTTATATCGCACATTTTAAAACGATGTTTGGTCGAGCCAAAGTGCTGTACATATAATAATTACGTTACAGTAAGGACACTATATAGTGAATACAACGGCACAGTTTGTGCAGAATATCAGTATGACAGACCCTCTGTCCTCAGACCCTCTGACCTCAGACCCTCTGTCCTCAGACCCTCTGTCCTCAGACCCTCTGTCCTTAGACCCTCTGTCCTTAGACCCTCTGTCCTCTGACCCTCTGTCCTTAGACCCTCTGACCTCAGACCCTCTGTCCTCAGACCCTCTGTCCTCAGACCCTCTGTCCTTAGACCCTCTGACCTCTAACCCTCTGTCCTTAGACCCTCTGACCTCAGACCCTCTGTCCTCAGACCCTCTGTCCTCAGACCCTCTGTCCTTAGACCCTCTGTCCTCAGACCCTCTGTCCTTAGACCCTCTGTCCTTAGACCCTCTGTCCTCAGACCCTCTGTCCTCAGACCCTCTGTCCTTAGACCCTCTGTCCTCAGACCCTCTGTCCTTAGACCCTCTGTCCTTAGACCCTCTGTCCTCAGACCCTCTGTCCTTAGACCCTCTACCCTTAGACCCTCTGTCCTTAGACTCTCTGACCTCAGACCCTCTGTCCTCAGACCCTCTGTCCTCAGACCCTCTGTCCTTAGACCCTCTGTCCTTAGACCCTCTGTCCTCAGACCCTCTGTCCTTAGACCCTCTGTCCTCAGACCCTCTGTCCTCAGACCCTCTGTCCTCAGACCCTCTGTCCTCAGACCCTTTGTCCTCAGACCCTCTGTCCTCAGACCCTCTGTCCTTAGACCCTCTGTCCTTAGACCCTCTGTCCTCAGACCCTCTGTCCTTATACCCTCTGTCCTTAGACCCTCTGTCCTCAGACCCTCTGTCCTCAGACCCTCTGTCCTCAGACCCTCTGTCCTTAGACCCTCTGTCCTTAGACCCTCTGTCCTCAGACCCTCTGTCCTTAGACCTTCACATCGTACAAGGAAACACTTCCGGAGAAACCCACAGTCTATGGGAACATGGAGAAACCTCAGGGAGAGCAACAGAGGAGGGATCCCTCTCCAGGACGGACAGACTGCAATCGATGCCGTGTGTAAATTGAAAAGACAATACATTTGACAGTGATGACTTTACTGAACTGCTGTCTATAGTGTGTATTGACTTTGACCGTCAAGTCATTGTTGGTGATTTTAACATCCATGTTGACAACCCCCAGGACAGAGGGGCTAAAGAACTGCTTTGTGTTCTTGATAGCTATGGACTGACTCAGCATGTGACGGAGCCCACGCACAATAAGGGGCACACTCTGGACTTAATGATCTCAAAGGGTCTGAATATCTCTATAAAGAGAGACGTGGCCTTTATAATTTGGAATTTAAATTTGCCCGACAGTCGTTCTTCTCTGATATCATTGCCAAAACAAAAACAACGCACGTGCCTTGTTTGCTACCGTCGACAGACTGACTAACCCCCCAGTGTCAGGAGCCTCTGAATTTCTAACCACCAGGGCGTGCAATGATTTTGCCTTCTTCACTGACAACACTCAGAACATCAGACGAGCAGTCAGTGCCTCTGCATCAGGAGCAGCACATGTGTTGTCTCTGTGTCCACTTAACATCAATTCAGACACCATGACACAGTTCCATCAGATTAATGATAAAAACCTAGAGGACATTATTCATCTTCTGAAGTCCTCCTCCTGCTGCCTTGATATTATTCCAACAGGGTTCTTCAAAGATGTTTTTCGTTGCATGGCCTCAGATCTACTTCATATAGTAAACAAGTCTCTTCACTCAGGTGTTTTTCCACAGGCCCTGAAAACTGCAGTCATTAAACCGCTCTTAAAAAAGAATAATCTAGATGCTTCAGTAATGAACAATTACAGGCCCATATCAAACCTGCCATTTCTAGGTAAGATCATTGAAGAAGCAGTTTTTCAACAGTTGAGTAATTTCTTGCATTTAAATAACTGTTTGGATGTGTTCCAGTCAGGCTTTGGTCCAAACCACAGCACTGAGACTGCTCTTGTAAAGGTCTTCAATGACATCCACTTAAACACAGACAGTGGCAGAACTTCAGTGTTAGTATTATTATATGATGAAACTGATATTAATGAAACTGATTTTGATGAAACTGATATTAATGAAACTGATATTGATGAAACTGATATTAATGAAACTGATTTGATGAAACTGGTATTGATGAAACTGATATGAATGAAACTGATATTAATGAAACTGATATTGATGAAACTGATATTAATGAAACTGATTTGATGAAACTGATATTAATGAAACTGATATTAATGAAACTGATATTGATGAAACTGATATTGATGAAACTGATATTAATGAAACTGATATTGATGAAACTGATATCGATGAAACTGATATTGATGAAACTGATATTAATGAAACTGATATTGATGAAACTGATATTGATGAAACTGATATTAATGAAACTGATTTTGATGAAACTGATATCGATGAAACTGATATTGATGAAACTGATATTAATGAAACTGATTTTGATGAAACTGATATTAATGAAACTGATACTAATGAAACTGATTTGATGAAACTGATATTAATGAAACTGATATTAATGAAACTGATATTGATGAAACTGATATTGATGAAACTGATATTGATGAAACTGATATTAATGAAACTGATATTGATGAAACTGATATTGATGAAACTGATATTAATGAAACTGATATTATGAAACTGATATTAATGAAACTGATTTGATGAAACTGATATTAATGAAACTGATATTGATGAAACTGGTATTGATGAAACTGATATTAATGAAACTGGTATTGATGAAACTGATATTGATGAAACTGATATTAATGAAACTGATATTGATGAAACTGATATTAATGAAACTGATATTGATGAAACTGATTTGATGAAACTGATTTGATGAAACTGATATTAATGAAACTGATATTGATGAAACTGATATTAATGAAACTGATATTAATGAAACTGATATTATGAAACTGATATTAATGAAACTGATTTGATGAAACTGATATTAATGAAACTGATATTGATGAAACTGGTATTGATGAAACTGATATTAATGAAACTGGTATTGATGAAACTGATATTGATGAAACTGATATTAATGAAACTGATATTGATGAAACTGATATTAATGAAACTGATATTGATGAAACTGATTTGATGAAACTGATATTAATGAAACTGATTTGATGAAACTGATATTGATTAAACTGATATTGATGAAACTGATATTAATGAAACTGATATTATGAAACTGATATTAATGAAACTGATTTGATGAAACTGATATTAATGAAACTGATATTGATGAAACTGGTATTGATGAAACTGATATTAATGAAACTGGTATTGATGAAACTGATATTGATGAAACTGATATTAATGAAACTGATATTGATGAAACTGATATTAATGAAACTGATATTGATGAAACTGATTTGATGAAACTGATATTAATGAAACTGATTTGATGAAACTGATATTGATGAAACTGATATTAATGAAACTGATATTGATGAAACTGATATTGATGAAACTGATATTGATGAAACTGATATTGATGAAACTGATTTGATGAAACTGATATTAATGAAACTGATATTGATGAAACTGATTTGATTAAACTGATATTGATGAAACTGATATTAATGAAACTGATATTATGAAACTGATATTAATGAAACTGATTTGATGAAACTGATATTAATGAAACTGATATTGATGAAACTGGTATTGATGAAACTGATATTAATGAAACTGGTATTGATGAAACTGATATTGATGAAACTGATATTAATGAAACTGATATTGATGAAACTGATATTAATGAAACTGATATTGATGAAACTGATTTGATGAAACTGATATTAATGAAACTGATTTGATGAAACTGATATTGATGAAACTGATATTAATGAAACTGATATTGATGAAACTGATATTGATGAAACTGATATTGATGAAACTGATATTGATGAAACTGATTTGATGAAACTGGTATTAATGAAACTGATATTGATGAAACTGGTATTAATGAAACTGATATTGATGAAACTGATTTGATGAAACTGATATTAATGAAACTGATATTGATGAAACTGGTATTAATGAAACTGATATTGATTAAACTGATATTGATGAAACTGGTATTAATGAAACTGATATTAATGAAACTGATATTGATGAAACTGGTATTAATGAAACTGATATTAATGAAACTGATATTGATGAAACTGATATTATGAAACTGATATTAATGAAACTGATATTATGAAACTGATATTAATGAAACTGATTTGATGAAACTGATATTAATGAAACTGATTTGATGAAACTGATATTGATGAAACTGATATTGATGAAACTGATATTAATGAAACTGATATTGATGAAACTGATATTAATGAAACTGATATTGATGAAACTGATATTAATGAAACTGATATTAATGAAACTGATATTAATGAAACTGGTATTGATGAAACTGGTATTGATGAAACTGATATTAATGAAACTGATATTAATGAAACTGGTATTGATGAAACTGGTATTGATGAAACTGATATTAATGAAACTGATATTAATGAAACTGGTATTGATGAAACTGGTATTAATGAAACTGATATTAATGAAACTGGTATTGATGAAACTGATATTAATGAAACTGGTATTGATGAAACTGATATTAATGAAACTGGTATTGATGAAACTGATATTAATGAAACTGGTATTGATGAAACTGATATTGATGAAACTGATATTGATGAAACTGATATTGATGAAACTGATATTGATGAAACTGATATTGATGAAACTGATATTAATGAAACTGGTATTGATGAAACTGGTATTAATGAAACTGATATTAATGAAACTGATATTAATGAAACTGGTATTAATGAAACTGATATTAATGAAACTGATATTAATGAAACTGATATTGATGAAACTGATATTGATGAAACTGGTATTAATGAAACTGATATTGATGAAACTGATATTAATGAAACTGGTATTGATGAAACTGGTATTAATGAAACTGATATTAATGAAACTGATATTAATGAAACTGGTATTAATGAAACTGATATTAATGAAACTGGTATTGATGAAACTGGTATTAATGAAACTGATATTAATGAAACTGATATTAATGAAACTGATATTGATGAAACTGGTATTAATGAAACTGATATTAATGAAACTGATATTAATGAAACTGATATTAATGAAACTGATATTGATGAAACTGATATTAATGAAACTGGTATTGATGAAACTGATATTAATGAAACTGATATTGATGAAACTGATATTGATGAAACTGGTATTGATGAAACTGATATTAATGAAACTGGTATTGATGAAACTGATATTAATGAAACTGGTATTGATGAAACTGATATTAATGAAACTGGTATTGATGAAACTGTTATTAATTAAACTGATATTAATGAAACTGGTATTGATGAAACTGGTATTGATGAAACTGATTTTGATGAAACTGATATTGATGAAACTGGTATTGATGAAACTGATATTAATGAAACTGATATTGATGAAACTGATATTAATGAAACTGATATTGATGAAACTGATATTAATGAAACTGATATTAATTAAACTGATATTATGAAACTGGTATTAATGAAACTGATATTAATGAAACTGATATTAATGAAACTGATATTGATGAAACTGTTATTAATTAAACTGATATTAATGAAACTGGTATTGATGAAACTGGTATTGATGAAACTGATTTTGATGAAACTGATATTGATGAAACTGGTATTGATGAAACTGATATTAATGAAACTGATATTGATGAAACTGATATTAATGAAACTGATATTGATGAAACTGATATTAATGAAACTGATATTAATTAAACTGATATTATGAAACTGGTATTAATGAAACTGATATTAATGAAACTGATATTAATGAAACTGATATTGATGAAACTGGTATTGATGAAACTGATATTGATGAAACTGATATTAATGAAACTGATATTGATGAAACTGATATTAATGAAACTGATATTGATGAAACTGATATTGATGAAACTGGTATTGATGAAACTGATATTAATGAAACTGGTATTGATGAAACTGATATTAATGAAACTGGTATTGATGAAACTGATATTAATGAAACTGGTATTGATGAAACTGTTATTAATTAAACTGATATTAATGAAACTGGTATTGATGAAACTGGTATTGATGAAACTGATTTTGATGAAACTGATATTGATGAAACTGGTATTGATGAAACTGATATTAATGAAACTGATATTGATGAAACTGATATTAATGAAACTGATATTGATGAAACTGATATTAATGAAACTGATATTAATTAAACTGATATTATGAAACTGGTATTAATGAAACTGATATTAATGAAACTGATATTAATGAAACTGATATTGATGAAACTGTTATTAATTAAACTGATATTAATGAAACTGGTATTGATGAAACTGGTATTGATGAAACTGATTTTGATGAAACTGATATTGATGAAACTGGTATTGATGAAACTGATATTAATGAAACTGATATTGATGAAACTGATATTAATGAAACTGATATTAATGAAACTGATATTAATGAAACTGGTATTAATGAAACTGATATTGATGAAACTGATATTGATGAAACTGATATTAATGAAACTGATATTAATGAAACTGATATTAATGAAACTGATATTAATGAAACTGGTATTAATGAAACTGGTATTATTGAAACTGATATTGATGAAACTGATATTAATGAAACTGATATTAATGAAACTGATATTAATGAAACTGGTATTAATGAAACTGATATTAATGAAACTGATATTGATGAAACTGATATTAATGAAACTGGTATTAATGAAACTGATATTGATGAAACTGATATTGATGAAACTGATATTGATGAAACTGATATTGATGAAACTGGTATTAATGAAACTGATATTGATGAAACTGATATTAATGAAACTGATATTGATGAAACTGGTATTGATGAAACTGGTATTAATGAAACTGATATTAATGAAACTGATATTGATGAAACTGATATTGATGAAACTGATATTAATGAAACTGATATTGATGAAACTGATTTTGATGAAACTGATATTGATGAAACTGATATTGATGAAACTGATATTGATGAAACTGATATTGATGACACTGGTATTAATGAAACTGGTATTGATGAAACTGGTATTAATGAAACTGATATTGATGAAACTGATATTGATGAAACTGATATTAATGAAACTGATATTGATGAAACTGATTTTGATGAAACTGATATTGATGAAACTGATATTGATGAAACTGGTATTAATGAAACTGATATTGATGAAACTGATATTGATGAAACTGGTATTAATGAAACTGGTATTGATGAAACTGATATTAATGAAACTGATATTATGAAACTGATATTAATGAAACTGATATTAATGAAACTGATATTAATGAAACTGATATTAATGAAACTGGTATTGATGAAACTGATATTGATGAAACTGATATTGATGAAACTGATATTAATGAAACTGGTATTAATGAAACTGATATTGATGAAACTGATATTGATGAAACTGATATTGATGAAACTGATATTGATGAAACTGATATTAATTAAACTGATATTATGAAACTGATATTAATGAAACTGATATTAATGAAACTGATATTGATGAAACTGATATTAATGAAACTGGTATTAATGAAACTGATATTGATGAAACTGATATTGATGAAACTGATATTGATGAAACTGATATTGATGAAACTGATATTGATGAAACTGGTATTAATGAAACTGGTATTGATGAAACTGATATTAATGAAACTGATATTGATGAAACTGATTTTGATGAAACTGATATTGATGAAACTGATATTGATGAAACTGGTATTAATGAAACTGATATTGATGAAACTGATATTGATGAAACTGGTATTAATGAAACTGGTATTGATGAAACTGATATTAATGAAACTGATATTATGAAACTGATATTAATGAAACTGATATTAATGAAACTGATATTAATGAAACTGATATTAATGAAACTGGTATTGATGAAACTGATATTGATGAAACTGATATTGATGAAACTGATATTAATGAAACTGGTATTAATGAAACTGATATTGATGAAACTGATATTGATGAAACTGATATTGATGAAACTGATATTGATGAAACTGATATTAATTAAACTGATATTATGAAACTGATATTAATGAAACTGATATTAATGAAACTGATATTGATGAAACTGATATTAATGAAACTGGTATTAATGAAACTGATATTGATGAAACTGATATTGATGAAACTGATATTGATGAAACTGATATTGATGAAACTGATATTGATGAAACTGGTATTAATGAAACTGGTATTGATGAAACTGGTATTAATGAAACTGATATTGATGAAACTGGTATTAATGAAACTGATATTGATGAAACTGATATTGATGAAACTGGTATTAATGAAACTGGTATTGATGAAACTGGTATTGATGAAACTGTTATTAATTAAACTGATATTAATGAAACTGGTATTGATGAAACTGGTATTGATGAAACTGATTTTGATGAAACTGATATTGATGAAACTGGTATTGATGAAACTGATATTAATGAAACTGATATTGATGAAACTGATATTAATGAAACTGATATTGATGAAACTGATATTAATGAAACTGATATTAATTAAACTGATATTATGAAACTGGTATTAATGAAACTGATATTAATGAAACTGATATTAATGAAACTGATATTGATGAAACTGTTATTAATTAAACTGATATTAATGAAACTGGTATTGATGAAACTGGTATTGATGAAACTGATTTTGATGAAACTGATATTGATGAAACTGGTATTGATGAAACTGATATTAATGAAACTGATATTGATGAAACTGATATTAATGAAACTGATATTAATGAAACTGATATTAATGAAACTGGTATTAATGAAACTGATATTGATGAAACTGATATTGATGAAACTGATATTAATGAAACTGATATTAATGAAACTGATATTAATGAAACTGATATTAATGAAACTGGTATTAATGAAACTGGTATTAATGAAACTGATATTGATGAAACTGATATTAATGAAACTGATATTAATGAAACTGATATTAATGAAACTGGTATTAATGAAACTGATATTAATGAAACTGATATTGATGAAACTGATATTAATGAAACTGGTATTAATGAAACTGATATTGATGAAACTGATATTGATGAAACTGATATTGATGAAACTGATATTGATGAAACTGGTATTAATGAAACTGATATTGATGAAACTGATATTAATGAAACTGATATTGATGAAACTGGTATTGATGAAACTGGTATTAATGAAACTGATATTAATGAAACTGATATTGATGAAACTGATATTGATGAAACTGATATTAATGAAACTGATATTGATGAAACTGATTTTGATGAAACTGATATTGATGAAACTGATATTGATGAAACTGATATTGATGAAACTGATATTGATGAAACTGGTATTAATGAAACTGGTATTGATGAAACTGGTATTAATGAAACTGATATTGATGAAACTGATATTGATGAAACTGATATTAATGAAACTGATATTGATGAAACTGATTTTGATGAAACTGATATTGATGAAACTGATATTGATGAAACTGGTATTAATGAAACTGATATTGATGAAACTGATATTGATGAAACTGGTATTAATGAAACTGGTATTGATGAAACTGATATTAATGAAACTGATATTATGAAACTGATATTAATGAAACTGATATTAATGAAACTGATATTAATGAAACTGATATTAATGAAACTGGTATTGATGAAACTGATATTGATGAAACTGATATTGATGAAACTGATATTAATGAAACTGGTATTAATGAAACTGATATTGATGAAACTGATATTGATGAAACTGATATTGATGAAACTGATATTGATGAAACTGATATTAATTAAACTGATATTATGAAACTGATATTAATGAAACTGATATTAATGAAACTGATATTGATGAAACTGATATTAATGAAACTGGTATTAATGAAACTGATATTGATGAAACTGATATTGATGAAACTGATATTGATGAAACTGATATTGATGAAACTGATATTGATGAAACTGGTATTAATGAAACTGGTATTGATGAAACTGGTATTAATGAAACTGATATTGATGAAACTGGTATTAATGAAACTGATATTGATGAAACTGATATTGATGAAACTGGTATTAATGAAACTGGTATTGATGAAACTGGTATTAATGAAACTGATATTAATGAAACTGATATTAATGAAACTGGTATTAATGAAACTGATATTAATGAAACTGGTATTGATGAAACTGGTATTAATGAAACTGATATTAATGAAACTGATATTAATGAAACTGGTATTAATGAAACTGATATTAATGAAACTGGTATTGATGAAACTGGTATTAATGAAACTGATATTAATGAAACTGATATTAATGAAACTGATATTAATGAAACTGATATTGATGAAACTGATATTAATGAAACTGATATTGATGAAACTGGTATTGATGAAACTGATATTAATGAAACTGATATTAATGAAACTGGTATTGATGAAACTGGTATTAATGAAACTGATATTAATGAAACTGATATTAATGAAACTGATATTGATGAAACTGATATTGATGAAACTGATATTGATGAAACTGATATTGATGAAACTGATATTAATGAAACTGGTATTGATGAAACTGATATTAATGAAACTGGTATTAATGAAACTGATATTAATGAAACTGATATTGATGAAACTGATATTATGAAACTGATATTAATGAAACTGATATTATGAAACTGATATTAATGAAACTGATTTGATGAAACTGATATTAATGAAACTGATTTGATGAAACTGATATTGATGAAACTGATATTGATGAAACTGATATTAATGAAACTGATATTGATGAAACTGATATTAATGAAACTGATATTGATGAAACTGATATTAATGAAACTGATATTAATGAAACTGATATTAATGAAACTGGTATTGATGAAACTGGTATTGATGAAACTGATATTAATGAAACTGATATTAATGAAACTGGTATTGATGAAACTGGTATTGATGAAACTGATATTAATGAAACTGATATTAATGAAACTGGTATTGATGAAACTGGTATTAATGAAACTGATATTAATGAAACTGGTATTGATGAAACTGATATTAATGAAACTGGTATTGATGAAACTGATATTAATGAAACTGGTATTGATGAAACTGATATTAATGAAACTGGTATTGATGAAACTGATATTGATGAAACTGATATTGATGAAACTGATATTGATGAAACTGATATTGATGAAACTGATATTGATGAAACTGATATTAATGAAACTGGTATTGATGAAACTGGTATTAATGAAACTGATATTAATGAAACTGATATTAATGAAACTGGTATTAATGAAACTGATATTAATGAAACTGATATTAATGAAACTGATATTGATGAAACTGATATTGATGAAACTGGTATTAATGAAACTGATATTGATGAAACTGATATTAATGAAACTGGTATTGATGAAACTGGTATTAATGAAACTGATATTAATGAAACTGATATTAATGAAACTGGTATTAATGAAACTGATATTAATGAAACTGGTATTGATGAAACTGATATTGATGAAACTGATATTGATGAAACTGATATTGATGAAACTGATATTAATGAAACTGGTATTGATGAAACTGATATTAATGAAACTGGTATTAATGAAACTGATATTAATGAAACTGATATTGATGAAACTGATATTATGAAACTGATATTAATGAAACTGATATTATGAAACTGATATTAATGAAACTGATTTGATGAAACTGATATTAATGAAACTGATTTGATGAAACTGATATTGATGAAACTGATATTGATGAAACTGATATTAATGAAACTGATATTGATGAAACTGATATTAATGAAACTGATATTGATGAAACTGATATTAATGAAACTGATATTAATGAAACTGATATTAATGAAACTGGTATTGATGAAACTGGTATTGATGAAACTGATATTAATGAAACTGATATTAATGAAACTGGTATTGATGAAACTGGTATTGATGAAACTGATATTAATGAAACTGATATTAATGAAACTGGTATTGATGAAACTGGTATTAATGAAACTGATATTAATGAAACTGGTATTGATGAAACTGATATTAATGAAACTGGTATTGATGAAACTGATATTAATGAAACTGGTATTGATGAAACTGATATTAATGAAACTGGTATTGATGAAACTGATATTGATGAAACTGATATTGATGAAACTGATATTGATGAAACTGATATTGATGAAACTGATATTGATGAAACTGATATTAATGAAACTGGTATTGATGAAACTGGTATTAATGAAACTGATATTAATGAAACTGATATTAATGAAACTGGTATTAATGAAACTGATATTAATGAAACTGATATTAATGAAACTGATATTGATGAAACTGATATTGATGAAACTGGTATTAATGAAACTGATATTGATGAAACTGATATTAATGAAACTGGTATTGATGAAACTGGTATTAATGAAACTGATATTAATGAAACTGATATTAATGAAACTGGTATTAATGAAACTGATATTAATGAAACTGGTATTGATGAAACTGGTATTAATGAAACTGATATTAATGAAACTGATATTGATGAAACTGATATTAATGAAACTGGTATTGATGAAACTGGTATTAATGAAACTGATATTAATGAAACTGATATTAATGAAACTGGTATTAATGAAACTGATATTAATGAAACTGGTATTGATGAAACTGATATTGATGAAACTGATATTGATGAAACTGATATTGATGAAACTGATATTAATGAAACTGGTATTGATGAAACTGATATTAATGAAACTGGTATTAATGAAACTGATATTAATGAAACTGATATTGATGAAACTGATATTATGAAACTGATATTAATGAAACTGATATTATGAAACTGATATTAATGAAACTGATTTGATGAAACTGATATTAATGAAACTGATTTGATGAAACTGATATTGATGAAACTGATATTGATGAAACTGATATTAATGAAACTGATATTGATGAAACTGATATTAATGAAACTGATATTGATGAAACTGATATTAATGAAACTGATATTAATGAAACTGATATTAATGAAACTGGTATTGATGAAACTGGTATTGATGAAACTGATATTAATGAAACTGATATTAATGAAACTGGTATTGATGAAACTGGTATTGATGAAACTGATATTAATGAAACTGATATTAATGAAACTGGTATTGATGAAACTGGTATTAATGAAACTGATATTAATGAAACTGGTATTGATGAAACTGATATTAATGAAACTGGTATTGATGAAACTGATATTAATGAAACTGGTATTGATGAAACTGATATTAATGAAACTGGTATTGATGAAACTGATATTGATGAAACTGATATTGATGAAACTGATATTGATGAAACTGATATTGATGAAACTGATATTGATGAAACTGATATTAATGAAACTGGTATTGATGAAACTGGTATTAATGAAACTGATATTAATGAAACTGATATTAATGAAACTGGTATTAATGAAACTGATATTAATGAAACTGATATTAATGAAACTGATATTGATGAAACTGATATTGATGAAACTGGTATTAATGAAACTGATATTGATGAAACTGATATTAATGAAACTGGTATTGATGAAACTGGTATTAATGAAACTGATATTAATGAAACTGATATTAATGAAACTGGTATTAATGAAACTGATATTAATGAAACTGGTATTGATGAAACTGGTATTAATGAAACTGATATTAATGAAACTGATATTAATGAAACTGATATTGATGAAACTGGTATTAATGAAACTGATATTAATGAAACTGATATTAATGAAACTGATATTAATGAAACTGATATTGATGAAACTGATATTAATGAAACTGGTATTGATGAAACTGATATTAATGAAACTGATATTGATGAAACTGATATTGATGAAACTGGTATTGATGAAACTGATATTAATGAAACTGGTATTGATGAAACTGATATTAATGAAACTGGTATTGATGAAACTGATATTAATGAAACTGGTATTGATGAAACTGTTATTAATTAAACTGATATTAATGAAACTGGTATTGATGAAACTGGTATTGATGAAACTGATTTTGATGAAACTGATATTGATGAAACTGGTATTGATGAAACTGATATTAATGAAACTGATATTGATGAAACTGATATTAATGAAACTGATATTGATGAAACTGATATTAATGAAACTGATATTAATTAAACTGATATTATGAAACTGGTATTAATGAAACTGATATTAATGAAACTGATATTAATGAAACTGATATTGATGAAACTGTTATTAATTAAACTGATATTAATGAAACTGGTATTGATGAAACTGGTATTGATGAAACTGATTTTGATGAAACTGATATTGATGAAACTGGTATTGATGAAACTGATATTAATGAAACTGATATTGATGAAACTGATATTAATGAAACTGATATTGATGAAACTGATATTAATGAAACTGATATTAATTAAACTGATATTATGAAACTGGTATTAATGAAACTGATATTAATGAAACTGATATTAATGAAACTGATATTGATGAAACTGGTATTGATGAAACTGATATTGATGAAACTGATATTAATGAAACTGATATTGATGAAACTGATATTAATGAAACTGATATTGATGAAACTGATATTGATGAAACTGGTATTGATGAAACTGATATTAATGAAACTGGTATTGATGAAACTGATATTAATGAAACTGGTATTGATGAAACTGATATTAATGAAACTGGTATTGATGAAACTGTTATTAATTAAACTGATATTAATGAAACTGGTATTGATGAAACTGGTATTGATGAAACTGATTTTGATGAAACTGATATTGATGAAACTGGTATTGATGAAACTGATATTAATGAAACTGATATTGATGAAACTGATATTAATGAAACTGATATTGATGAAACTGATATTAATGAAACTGATATTAATTAAACTGATATTATGAAACTGGTATTAATGAAACTGATATTAATGAAACTGATATTAATGAAACTGATATTGATGAAACTGTTATTAATTAAACTGATATTAATGAAACTGGTATTGATGAAACTGGTATTGATGAAACTGATTTTGATGAAACTGATATTGATGAAACTGGTATTGATGAAACTGATATTAATGAAACTGATATTGATGAAACTGATATTAATGAAACTGATATTAATGAAACTGATATTAATGAAACTGGTATTAATGAAACTGATATTGATGAAACTGATATTGATGAAACTGATATTAATGAAACTGATATTAATGAAACTGATATTAATGAAACTGATATTAATGAAACTGGTATTAATGAAACTGGTATTAATGAAACTGATATTGATGAAACTGATATTAATGAAACTGATATTAATGAAACTGATATTAATGAAACTGGTATTAATGAAACTGATATTAATGAAACTGATATTGATGAAACTGATATTAATGAAACTGGTATTAATGAAACTGATATTGATGAAACTGATATTGATGAAACTGATATTGATGAAACTGATATTGATGAAACTGGTATTAATGAAACTGATATTGATGAAACTGATATTAATGAAACTGATATTGATGAAACTGGTATTGATGAAACTGGTATTAATGAAACTGATATTAATGAAACTGATATTGATGAAACTGATATTGATGAAACTGATATTAATGAAACTGATATTGATGAAACTGATTTTGATGAAACTGATATTGATGAAACTGATATTGATGAAACTGATATTGATGAAACTGATATTGATGAAACTGGTATTAATGAAACTGGTATTGATGAAACTGGTATTAATGAAACTGATATTGATGAAACTGATATTGATGAAACTGATATTAATGAAACTGATATTGATGAAACTGATTTTGATGAAACTGATATTGATGAAACTGATATTGATGAAACTGGTATTAATGAAACTGATATTGATGAAACTGATATTGATGAAACTGGTATTAATGAAACTGGTATTGATGAAACTGATATTAATGAAACTGATATTATGAAACTGATATTAATGAAACTGATATTAATGAAACTGATATTAATGAAACTGATATTAATGAAACTGGTATTGATGAAACTGATATTGATGAAACTGATATTGATGAAACTGATATTAATGAAACTGGTATTAATGAAACTGATATTGATGAAACTGATATTGATGAAACTGATATTGATGAAACTGATATTGATGAAACTGATATTAATTAAACTGATATTATGAAACTGATATTAATGAAACTGATATTAATGAAACTGATATTGATGAAACTGATATTAATGAAACTGGTATTAATGAAACTGATATTGATGAAACTGATATTGATGAAACTGATATTGATGAAACTGATATTGATGAAACTGATATTGATGAAACTGGTATTAATGAAACTGGTATTGATGAAACTGGTATTAATGAAACTGATATTGATGAAACTGGTATTAATGAAACTGATATTGATGAAACTGATATTGATGAAACTGGTATTAATGAAACTGGTATTGATGAAACTGGTATTGATGAAACTGTTATTAATTAAACTGATATTAATGAAACTGGTATTGATGAAACTGGTATTGATGAAACTGATTTTGATGAAACTGATATTGATGAAACTGGTATTGATGAAACTGATATTAATGAAACTGATATTGATGAAACTGATATTAATGAAACTGATATTGATGAAACTGATATTAATGAAACTGATATTAATTAAACTGATATTATGAAACTGGTATTAATGAAACTGATATTAATGAAACTGATATTAATGAAACTGATATTGATGAAACTGTTATTAATTAAACTGATATTAATGAAACTGGTATTGATGAAACTGGTATTGATGAAACTGATTTTGATGAAACTGATATTGATGAAACTGGTATTGATGAAACTGATATTAATGAAACTGATATTGATGAAACTGATATTAATGAAACTGATATTAATGAAACTGATATTAATGAAACTGGTATTAATGAAACTGATATTGATGAAACTGATATTGATGAAACTGATATTAATGAAACTGATATTAATGAAACTGATATTAATGAAACTGATATTAATGAAACTGGTATTAATGAAACTGGTATTAATGAAACTGATATTGATGAAACTGATATTAATGAAACTGATATTAATGAAACTGATATTAATGAAACTGGTATTAATGAAACTGATATTAATGAAACTGATATTGATGAAACTGATATTAATGAAACTGGTATTAATGAAACTGATATTGATGAAACTGATATTGATGAAACTGATATTGATGAAACTGATATTGATGAAACTGGTATTAATGAAACTGATATTGATGAAACTGATATTAATGAAACTGATATTGATGAAACTGGTATTGATGAAACTGGTATTAATGAAACTGATATTAATGAAACTGATATTGATGAAACTGATATTGATGAAACTGATATTAATGAAACTGATATTGATGAAACTGATTTTGATGAAACTGATATTGATGAAACTGATATTGATGAAACTGATATTGATGAAACTGATATTGATGAAACTGGTATTAATGAAACTGGTATTGATGAAACTGGTATTAATGAAACTGATATTGATGAAACTGATATTGATGAAACTGATATTAATGAAACTGATATTGATGAAACTGATTTTGATGAAACTGATATTGATGAAACTGATATTGATGAAACTGGTATTAATGAAACTGATATTGATGAAACTGATATTGATGAAACTGGTATTAATGAAACTGGTATTGATGAAACTGATATTAATGAAACTGATATTATGAAACTGATATTAATGAAACTGATATTAATGAAACTGATATTAATGAAACTGATATTAATGAAACTGGTATTGATGAAACTGATATTGATGAAACTGATATTGATGAAACTGATATTAATGAAACTGGTATTAATGAAACTGATATTGATGAAACTGATATTGATGAAACTGATATTGATGAAACTGATATTGATGAAACTGATATTAATTAAACTGATATTATGAAACTGATATTAATGAAACTGATATTAATGAAACTGATATTGATGAAACTGATATTAATGAAACTGGTATTAATGAAACTGATATTGATGAAACTGATATTGATGAAACTGATATTGATGAAACTGATATTGATGAAACTGATATTGATGAAACTGGTATTAATGAAACTGGTATTGATGAAACTGGTATTAATGAAACTGATATTGATGAAACTGGTATTAATGAAACTGATATTGATGAAACTGATATTGATGAAACTGGTATTAATGAAACTGGTATTGATGAAACTGGTATTAATGAAACTGATATTAATGAAACTGATATTAATGAAACTGGTATTAATGAAACTGATATTAATGAAACTGGTATTGATGAAACTGGTATTAATGAAACTGATATTAATGAAACTGATATTAATGAAACTGGTATTAATGAAACTGATATTAATGAAACTGGTATTGATGAAACTGGTATTAATGAAACTGATATTAATGAAACTGATATTAATGAAACTGATATTAATGAAACTGATATTGATGAAACTGATATTAATGAAACTGATATTGATGAAACTGGTATTGATGAAACTGATATTAATGAAACTGATATTAATGAAACTGGTATTGATGAAACTGGTATTAATGAAACTGATATTAATGAAACTGATATTAATGAAACTGATATTGATGAAACTGATATTGATGAAACTGATATTGATGAAACTGATATTGATGAAACTGATATTAATGAAACTGGTATTGATGAAACTGATATTAATGAAACTGGTATTAATGAAACTGATATTGATGAAACTGATATTGATGAAACTGATATTGATGAAACTGATATTGATGAAACTGATATTGATGAAACTGGTATGGATGAAACTGATATTAATGAAACTGATATTGATGAAACTGATATTGATGAAACTGATATTGATGAAACTGATATTGATGAAACTGATATTGATGAAACTGGTATGGATGAAACTGATATTGATGAAACTGGTATTAATGAAACTGATATTAATGAAACTGATATTAATGAAACTGATATTGATGAAACTGATATTGATGAAACTGATATTAATGAAACTGATATTGATGAAACTGATATTGATGAAACTGATATTAATGAAACTGGTATTGATGAAACTGATATTAATGAAACTGGTATTAATGAAACTGATATTGATGAAACTGATATTGATGAAACTGATATTGATGAAACTGATATTGATGAAACTGATATTGATGAAACTGGTATGGATGAAACTGATATTGATGAAACTGATATGGATGAAACTGATATTAATGAAACTGATATTGATGAAACTGATATTAATGAAACTGATATTAATGAAACTGGTATTAATGAAACTGATATTGATGAAACTGATATTGATGAAACTGGTATTGATGAAACTGATATTGATGAAACTGATATTGATGAAACTGGTATTGATGAAACTGATATTGATGAAACTGATATTGATGAAACTGATATTGATGAAACTGGTATTGATGAAACTGATATTGATGAAACTGATATTGATGAAACTGATATTGATGAAACTGATATTAATGAAACTGATATTGATGAAACTGATATTGATGAAACTGATATTGATGAAACTGGTATTGATGAAACTGGTATTAATGAAACTGATATTGATGAAACTGATATTGATGAAACTGATATTGATGAAACTGATATGGATGAAACTGATATTAATGAAACTGATATTAATGAAACTGATATTAATGAAACTGATATTAATGAAACTGATATTGATGAAACTGATATTAATGAAACTGGTATTAATGAAACTGATATGGATGAAACTGATATTAATGAAACTGATATTGATGAAACTGATATGGATGAAACTGATATTAATGAAACTGATATTGATGAAACTGATATGGATGAAACTGATATTAATGAAACTGATATTGATGAAACTGATATTAATGAAACTGATATTAATGAAACTGGTATTGATGAAACTGATATTGATGAAACTGATATTAATGAAACTGATATTAATGAAACTGATATTAATGAAACTGATATTGATGAAACTGATATTAATGAAACTGATATTAATGAAACTGGTATTGATGAAACTGATATTGATGAAACTGATATGGATGAAACTGATATTAATGAAACTGATATTGATGAAACTGGTATGGATGAAACTGATATTGATGAAACTGATATTGATGAAACTGATATTGATGAAACTGGTATGGATGAAACTGATATGGATGAAACTGATATTAATGAAACTGATATTGATGAAACTGGTATGGATGAAACTGATATTGATGAAACTGATATTGATGAAACTGATATTGATGAAACTGGTATGGATGAAACTGATATTGATGAAACTGATATTAATGAAACTGGTATTAATGAAACTGATATTAATGAAACTGATATTGATGAAACTGGTATGGATGAAACTGATATTGATGAAACTGGTATGGATGAAACTGGTATTAATGAAACTGATATTAATGAAACTGATATTGATGAAACTGATATTGATGAAACTGATATTGATGAAACTGATATTGATGAAACTGATATTGATGAAACTGATATTGATGAAACTGATATTAATGAAACTGATATTAATGAAACTGATATTGATGAAACTGGTATGGATGAAACTGATATTGATGAAACTGGTATGGATGAAACTGGTATTAATGAAACTGATATTGATGAAACTGATATTGATGAAACTGATATGGATGAAACTGATATTGATGAAACTGATATTGATGAAACTGATATTAATGAAACTGATATTAATGAAACTGGTATTAATGAAACTGATATTGATGAAACTGGTATGGATGAAACTGATATTGATGAAACTGATATTGATGAAACTGATATTAATGAAACTGATATTAATGAAACTGGTATTAATGAAACTGATATTGATGAAACTGATATTGATGAAACTGATATTGATGAAACTGGTATGGATGAAACTGATATTGATGAAACTGATATGGATGAAACTGATATTAATGAAACTGATATTAATGAAACTGATATTAATGAAACTGGTATTGATGAAACTGGTATGGATGAAACTGATATTGATGAAACTGATATTGATGAAACTGATATTGATGAAACTGGTATGGATGAAACTGATATTGATGAAACTGATATTAATGAAACTGGTATTAATGAAACTGATATTAATGAAACTGATATTGATGAAACTGGTATGGATGAAACTGATATTGATGAAACTGGTATGGATGAAACTGGTATTAATGAAACTGATATTAATGAAACTGATATTGATGAAACTGATATTGATGAAACTGATATTGATGAAACTGATATTGATGAAACTGATATTAATTAAACTGATATTGATGAAACTGATATTGATGAAACTGATATTGATGAAACTGATATTGATGAAACTGATATTAATGAAACTGGTATTAATGAAACTGATATTAATGAAACTGATATTGATGAAACTGGTATGGATGAAACTGATATTGATGAAAACTGGTATGGATGAAACTGATATTGATGAAACTGGTATGGATGAAACTGGTATTAATGAAACTGATATTAATGAAACTGATATTGATGAAACTGATATTGATGAAACTGATATTGATGAAACTGATATTGATGAAACTGATATTAATGAAACTGATATTGATGAAACTGATATTGATGAAACTGATATTGATGAAACTGATATTGATGAAACTGATATTGATGAAACTGGTATTAATGAAACTGATATTGATGAAACTGATATTGATGAAACTGATATTAATGAAACTGATATTGATGAAACTGATATTGATGAAACTGATATTGATGAAACTGATATTGATGAAACTGATATTAATGAAACTGATATTAATGAAACTGATATTGATGAAACTGGTATGGATGAAACTGATATTGATGAAACTGGTATGGATGAAACTGGTATTAATGAAACTGGTATTAATGAAACTGATATTAATGAAACTGATATTAATGAAACTGATATTGATGAAACTGATATTGATGAAACTGATATTGATGAAACTGATATTAATGAAACTGATATTAATGAAACTGGTATTAATGAAACTGATATTGATGAAACTGATATTGATGAAACTGATATTGATGAAACTGGTATTGATGAAACTGGTATTGATGAAACTGATATTGATGAAACTGATATTAATGAAACTGGTATTAATGAAACTGGTATTGATGAAACTGGTATTGTGTTGATATGATATGATCTGATATCTGTATGAAACTGATATTGATGAATCTCGATATGTAATGAAACTGATATTAATGAAACTGATATTAATGAAACTGATGTGTATGGTATGTATACTGATATTGATGAAACTGGTATTGATGAAACTGGTATGATGAAACTGATATATGAAATGATATTACTGCATACTGTCGAATGAAACACTGTAGGTATTAATGAAACTGATATGATGAAACTGATATTAATGAAACTGATATTGATGAAACTGATATTGATGAACTGATATTGATTGAAACTGTCGTATGAACCTGAAAACTGATGAAATCTGATTGATGAAACTGATATTGATTGAAACTGTATTGATGAAACTGTATTGATGAATACTCGATGATGAAACTGAATGGAGTGATGACTGTATGGATGAATACTGATATTAGATGAAACTGTATGGCTACTGAATAGAAACTGTATTGATGAACAGAATATTGATGTAACTGATATTAATGAAACTGATATGATGAAACTGATATTGATGAAACTGGTATGATGAAAGATATAAACTGATATTAATGAAACTGATATTGATGAAACTGATATGTAGAAATATCGATATTGTGATCGTTGAAACTGATATTGATGAAACTGATATGATGAAATGATATTATGCTATGAAACTGATATTGATTGAGGTCATGATATGTATGATACTGATATTGATCAACTCGTCATCATGAACTGGTAGTATGATACTGTATTGATGAAACTGTATTAATGAGTTACATGTGATGAAACGTGAATCATGCGTATGATGAAACTGATATTGATGAAACTGATATTGATGAAACTGATATTGATGAAAACTGATATTGATGAAACTGGTATGATGAAACTGATATTGATGAAACTGATATGGATGAAACTGATATTAATGAAACTGATATTAATGAAACTGATATTGATGAAACTGATATTGATGAAACTGATATTATGAAACTGATATTGATGAAACTGATATTGATGAAACTGGTATTAATGAAACTGATATTAATGAAACTGATATTGATGAAACTGATATGATGAAACTGATATTGATGAAACTGATATTGATGAAACTGATATTGATGAAACTGATATTAATGAAACTGATATTGATGAAACTGATATTGATGAAACTGATATTGATGAAACTGATATTGATGAAACTGATATGATGAAACTGATATTGATGAAACTGATATTGATGAAACTGATATTAATGAAACTGATATTGATGAAACTGATATTAATGAAACTGATATTGATGAAACTGATATTAATGAAACTGATATTGATGAAACTGATATTGATGAAACTGATATTAATGAAACTGATATTAATGAAACTGATATGATGAAACTGATTATGCTGATATGAAACTGATATGATGAAACTGATATTATGAAACTGTATTGATGAAACTGATATTAATGAAACTGTATTGATGAAACTGATATTAATGAAACTGGTATTAATGAAACTGATATTGATGAAACTGATATTAATGAAACTGATATTGATGAAACTGATATTAATGAAACTGATATTGATGAAACTGATATTAATGAAACTGATATGGATGAAACTGATATTAATGAAACTGATATTAATGAAACTGATATTGATGAAACTGATATTAATGAAACTGGTATTAATGAAACTGATATTGATGAAACTGATATGGATGAAACTGATATTGATGAAACTGATATTAATGAAACTGGTATTAATGAAACTGATATTAATGAAACTGATATTGATGAAACTGATATTAATGAAACTGATATTAATGAAACTGATATTAATGAAACTGATATTGATGAAACTGATATTGATGAAACTGATATTGATGAAACTGATATTAATGAAACTGATATTAATGAAACTGATATTGATGAAACTGATTTGATGAAACTGATATTGATGAAACTGATATTAATGAAACTGATATTGATGAAACTGATATTGATGAAACTGATATTGATGAAACTGATATTGATGAAACTGATATTGATGAAACTGATATTATGAAACTGATATTAATGAAACTGATATTGATGAAACTGATATTAATGAAACTGATATTGATGAAACTGATATTAATGAAACTGGTATTGATGAAACTGATATTAATGAAACTGATATTAATGAAACTGATATTGATGAAACTGATATTAATGAAACTGATATTGATGAAACTGATATTAATGAAACTGTATTGATGAAACTGATATTAATGAAACTGATATTAATGAAACTGGTATTGATGAAACTGATATTGATGAAACTGATATTGATGAAACTGATATTGATGAAACTGATATTGATGAAACTGATATTGATGAAACTGATATTGATGAAACTGATATTGATGAAACTGGTATTGATGAAACTGATATTGATGAAACTGGTATTGATGAAACTGATATTGATGAAACTGTATTGATGAAACTGATATTAATGAAACTGATATTAATGAAACTGATATTGATGAAACTGATATTGATGAAACTGATATTGATGAAACTGATATTAATGAAACTGGTATTGATGAAACTGATATTAATGAAACTGATATTAATGAAACTGGTATTGATGAAACTGATATTGATGAAACTGATATTGATGAAACTGATATTGATGAAACTGATATTGATGAAACTGATATTGATGAAACTGATATTGATGAAACTGATATTGATGAAACTGATATTGATGAAACTGATATTGATGAAACTGATATTGATGAAACTGATATTGATGAAACTGGTATTGATGAAACTGATATTGATGAAACTGATATTGATGAAACTGGTATTGATGAAACTGATATTGATGAAACTGATATTAATGAAACTGATATTGATGAAACTGATATTGATGAAACTGGTATTGATGAAACTGATATTGATGAAACTGATATTGATGAAACTGATATTGATGAAACTGATATTAATGAAACTGATATTAATGAAACTGATATTAATGAAACTGATATTGATGAAACTGATATTAATGAAACTGATATTGATGAAACTGATATTGATGAAACTGGTATTGATGAAACTGATATTAATGAAACTGATATTAATGAAACTGATATTGATGAAACTGATATTAATGAAACTGGTATTGATGAAACTGATATTGATGAAACTGATATTGATGAAACTGATATGGATGAAACTGATATTGATGAAACTGATATTAATGAAACTGATATTGATGAAACTGATATTGATGAAACTGATATTAATGAAACTGATATTGATGAAACTGATATTGATGAAACTGATATTGATGAAACTGATATGGATGAAACTGATATTAATGAAACTGATATTAATGAAACTGATATTAATGAAACTGATATTAATGAAACTGATATGGATGAAACTGATATTAATGAAACTGATATGGATGAAACTGATATTAATGAAACTGATATTGATGAAACTGATATGGATGAAACTGATATTAATGAAACTGATATTGATGAAACTGATATGGATGAAACTGATATTGATGAAACTGATATGGATGAAACTGATATTGATGAAACTGATATGGATGAAACTGATATTGATGAAACTGATATTAATGAAACTGATATTAATGAAACTGATATGGATGAAACTGATATTGATGAAACTGATATTGATGAAACTGATATTAATGAAACTGATATTGATGAAACTGATATTAATGAAACTGATATTAATGAAACTGATATGGATGAAACTGATATTGATGAAACTGATATTGATGAAACTGATATTAATGAAACTGATATTAATGAAACTGATATGGATGAAACTGATATTGATGAAACTGATATTGATGAAACTGATATTAATGAAACTGATATTAATGAAACTGATATTGATGAAACTGATATTGATGAAACTGATATTAATGAAACTGATATTGATGAAACTGATATTAATGAAACTGATATTGATGAAACTGATATTGATGAAACTGATATTGATGAAACTGATATTAATGAAACTGGTATTAATGAAACTGATATTGATGAAACTGATATTGATGAAACTGATATTAATGAAACTGATATTGATGAAACTGATATTAATGAAACTGATATTGATGAAACTGATATTAATGAAACTGATATTGATGAAACTGATATTAATGAAACTGATTTGATGAAACTGATATTGATGAAACTGATATTAATGAAACTGATATTAATGAAACTGATTTGATGAAACTGATATTGATGAAACTGATGTTGATGAAACTGATATTGATGAAACTGATTTGCTCGAGTGTCTCAAACTGTAATGATTGTGTGCGTTGCTTGAATTTCACTGAACATGCTGTACGTGGTTTGTCTTGTGTGTCATGTTTTGCATTTTGTCTTTTTGTTTATGTCTGTCTGTAAGTTGTTGCTGTTGTCGGGACCCCCTTGA
>CM070448.1:28991870-28999370 GCA_036324595.1 Champsocephalus gunnari | reverse complement strand
CCACCCCTCACACTTTTCTCCCCGCCCCTCACCCTTTTCTCCCCCTCCCCCCCACCCTGTTTCTCCCCCCCCCCTGTTTCTCCCCCCGCCCTCCACACCCTGTTTCTTTCTCCTTCTCTTTATTTTCTCCTCTTTCTTTCTTCTTCTTTCTTTCTTTCTTTCCTATCTTTCTTCTTTCTCTTTTCCCTTCTTCTTCTTTCTTCCCTTTTCTTTCTTTCTCTCTTCTTTCTTTCTCTTCTTCTCTTCTCTCTTATCTTCTCCTTTCTTCTCTCTTCTCTCATCTTCCTCTCCCAGTCTCTCTCCCTCTCTCCTGTCTTCCTTTCTCTCTTTTCTCCTCTCATTCTTGACCTTCCTTTCTGATCACCCTGTTTCTTCTTCCTCACCCTCTTTCTTCTTCTTCTTTTCTCTCTGTTTCCTGCTTCTCTTCTTTCTCTCTCTTTTTCTTTCTTCTGTCTCCTCTTATCTCTTTCTCTCACGATCCCTGTTTCCTCCTGTTCTTCTTCTCTCTCCTATTCATCTCTCTCTTTCTCTCTTCCATCTCTCTTTCTTCTACTCTCTTTCCTTCCTTCTCGTCTTCTTCTATCTTCTTCTCCGCACTTCTTCTTCTTTTATCTATTTCATTCTCTTCCTTCTATTTCCTTCTTTCTTCTCCTCTCCTTCGTTCTTATCTTTCCTTTCTTTCTCCTTATCTCTTCTTCTTCATCTGCTTCTTTCTCTTTCTTTTTCTTCTCTTTTCTCTTTTTCTTTCTTCTTTTTCTTTTTCTTTTTCTTTTTCTTCTTTCTTTCTTTCCTTCTTTTTTCTTTCTTCTTTTCTTTCTTTCTTCTTCTCTCTCTTTTTTCTTTCTCCTTCTTCTTTCTTTCTTTCTTTTTTCTCCTTTCTTTTTTTCTTTTTCTTTCTTTTCTTCTCTCTTCTTTTCCTTTTTCTCACCTTTTTCTTTTTTCTCTCTTTTCTCCTCTTTTTTCTTTTCTCTTTTTTTTCTCTTCTTTTTCTCTTTTTCTTCTTTTCTTTTTCTTTTTCTTTTTCTTCTTTTTTTCTCTTTTCTTCTTTTTCTTTTTTTTCTTCTTTCTTCTTTCTTTTCTTCTTTTCTCTTTTCTTCCTTCTTTTCTCTTCTTTCTTTTTCCCTTCTTTTTTCTTTTTCTTCTTTCATTCTTTTCTTTCTTTTCTTTTTTCTTTTCTTTTCTTCTTTCTTTCTTTCTTTTTTCTCTTTCTTTTCTTTCCCTTCTTCTTTCTTTCTTTTCCTCCTTTTCTTTTTTTCTTTTCTTTCTTTCTTTTCCTTTCCTTTTTTCCTCTTCTCTTCTTTCTTTTCTTTCTCTTCTTCTTTCCCTTTTTCTCTTTCTTCTCTTTTTTCTCTTTTTTCTCCTTTTCTTTTCTTTTTCCTTTTCTTTTTCTTTTTCCCTTTCTTTTCTTCTTTTTTTTCTTCTTTTCTTTTTTTCTCTTTTCTTTCTCTTTTCCTTTCTCTTCTTTTTTTCTTCTTTTCTTTTTTTTTCTCCTTTCTTCTTCTTTTTCTTCTTTCTTTCTTCCTTTTCTTTTTCTTTTCCTTTTTTCTTTTTTCTTTCTTTTTTCTTTTTTTCTCTCTTTTTCTTTTTTTTCTCTTTCCTTTTTTTCTTTCTTTTTCTTTTTTTTTCTTCTCTTTTCTTTCTTTTTCTTTTTCTTCTTTCTTCTTTTTCTTTCTTTTTTTTCTTTTTTTTCTTTCTCTTTTTTCTTCTTTTTTTCTTTTTTTTTCTTCTTTTTTTTTCTTCTCCTTTTTCTTCTCTCTCTTCTTTTTTCTTTTTTTCTTTTCTTTTCTTTTCTTCTTTTTTCTTTCTTTTCTCTTTCTTTTTTTTTCTTTTTCTTTTTCTTTTCTTTTCTTTTTCTTTTTTTTCTTTCTTTTTCTTCTTCTTTTTTCCTTCTTTTTTTTTCTTTTCTTTTTTTTTCTTTTTTTTCTTTTTTCTTTTTCTTTTCCTTTTCTTCTTCTTTTTTCTTTTCTTTTTCTTTCTTCTTTTTTTCTTTTTTCTTTTCTTTTTTTTCTTTTCTTTTCTCTCTTTTTTTCTTTTTCTTTTTCTTTTTTTTCTTTTTTTCTTCTCTTTCTCTTTTTTTTCTTTCCTTCTTTTTCTTTTCTCTTTTTTTTTCTCTTTTTTTTTCTCTTTCTTTTCTTTTTTTCTCCTTTCTTTTTTTTTCTTTTTTTCTCTTTTTTCTCTTTTTTCTCTTTTCTTTTTTTCTTTTCTTTTTTTTTCTTTTTCTCTTTTTTTTCTTTTTTTCTCTTTTTTCCTTTTTCTTTTTTCTTTTTTTCTTTTTTTCTTTTTCTTTTTTTTCTTTCTTTTCTTTTCTTCTCTCTCTTTTTTTCTCTTTTTTTCTTCTCTTTTTTTCTTTTTCTTTTTCTTCTTTTTTTTCTTTCTTCTTTTTTTTTTCTTTTTCTTCTTCTTTCTTTTCTTTCTCTTTTCTTTCTTTCTTCTTTTCTTCTTTTTTTCTTTTCTTTTTTCTTTCTCTTCTTTTCTTTTTTCTTCTCTTCTCTTTTTTCTTCTTTTTTCCTTTTTTCTTTTTCTTCTTTTTCTTCTTTCTCTCTCTCTTTTCCTTTCTTTTTCTTTTTTTTCTTCTTTTTCTTTTCTTTTCTTCTTTCTTTCTCTCTTTTCTTTTTTCTTCTTTTCTTTTTTCTTTTCTTTTTCTTTTCTTCCTTCTCTTTTCTTTCTCTTTTTTCTTTTCTTTTTTCTTCTTTCTTTCTCTCTTCTTTCTTTCTTTTTTTTTCTTTTTCTTTCTCTTTCTTTTTTCTTTTTCTTCTTTCTTTTCTTTTTTTCTTTTCTTTCTTTTCTTCTTTTTCTTCTTTCTTTTTCTTTCTTCTTTTCTCCTTCTTTCTTCTTCTCTTTTCTTCTTTCTTTTCTTTCTTCTTTCTTTCTTTTCTTCTCTTTCTTTTTCTTCTCTTTTTCTTCCTTCTTCTTTTTTCTTTTCTTTCTTCTTTCTTTTCTTTTCTTTCTTTCTTTTTTCTTTCTTCTCCTTTTTTTCTTTCTTCTTTTTCTTCTTTCTTTTCTCTTCTTTCTTCTTCTCTTCTTTCTTTCTTTCTCTCTTTTCCTTCTTTCTCTCTTCTTCTTTCTTCTTTCTTCTTCTTTTCTTTCTTTTTTCTCTTTTCTCTTCTCTTCTTTCTTTCTTTTCTTCCTTCTTTTTTCTTCTTCTTTCTTCTTTTTCTTCTTCTCTTTTCTTTCTTCTTTCTCTTTTCTTCTTTTCCTCTTCTTCTTCTTTTCTTCTTCTCTCTTTCTCTTTCTTTTCTTCTTCTTCTTTTCTTTCTCTTTCTTCTTCTTTTTTCTTTCCTTTCTCTTCTTTCTTCTTCTCTTCTTCTTCTTTTTCTTCTTTCTCTTTTCTTTTCTCTTCTTCCCTTTCTTCTTTCCTTTCTTCTTTCTCTTCTCTTCTTCTTCTTCTTTCTTTTCTTTTCTTCTTTCTCTTTTTCTTCTTCTTTCTTCTCTTCTTTCTCTTCTTTTTCTTTCTTTCTTTTTTCTCTTCTTCTTCTCTTTTCTCTTTTTTCTCTTTCTTCTTCTTTCTCTTCTTTCTTCTTTTTCTTCTTTCCTCTCTTTCTTCTTTCTTCTTCTTTTCTTTTTCTCTTTCTTTCTTTTCTTCTTCTTTTCTTCTCTTTCTTCTTCTTTTTCTTTCTTTCTTCTTCTTTCCTTTCTTTCTTCTTTTCTTTCTTTTCTTTCTTTTTCTTTCTTTTCTTCTTTTCTTCTTTTTCTCTTTCCTTTTTCTTTTCTTCTTTCTTCTTCTTTCTTTTTCTCTTTCTTCTTCTTTCTCTTCTTCTTTCTTTTCTTTTCTTCTCTTTCTTCTTTCTCTTCTTTCTTTCTTCTTCTTCTTCTTTCTTCCTCTTTCTTCTTTCTTTTCTTCTTTTCTTCTCTCTTTCTTCTTTTCTTCTTTCTTCTTTCTTTCTTCTTTCTTTCTCTTTCTTCTCTTTCTTTTCTCTCTTTTCTTTCTTTTTCTCTCTTTTCTTTTCTTCTTTTCTCTCTTCTTCTTTTCTTTTTCTCTCTTCTTTCTCCTTCTTTCCTTTTTCTCTTTCTTCTTCTTCTTTCTCTCTTTTTCTTTCTTTTCTTTTCCTTTCTCTTTCTTTCTTCTTTTTCTTCTTCTTTCTTCTCTTTTTCTTCTTTCTTTCTTTCTTTTTCTTCTTTCTTCTCTTTCTTTCTTTTCTTTCTTTTTTCTTCTTTCTTCTCTTTTCTCTTCTTTCTTCTTCTCTCTTTCTTCTTCTTTCTTCTCTCTTCTTTTCTTCTTCTTTTCTTTCTCTTTCTCTTCTTTTTCTCTTCTCTTCTTTCTTCTCTCTTCTTCTTCTTTTCTTTCTCTTCTTCTTTCTCCTTTTTCTTCTTTTCTCTTCTTCTCTTTCTTCTTCTTTCTTCTTCTCTTCTTCTTTCTTCTTCTCTTTCCTTCTTCTTCTTTTTCTTTTCCTCTTCTTCTTTCTTCTTTCTCTTTCTCTTTTCTTCTTTCTTTCTCCTTCTCTTTCTTTCTTCTTTCTTCTTTCTTTCTTCTTCTTTTCTCTTCTTCTTTCTCTTCTTTCTTCTTCTCTTTCTTTTTTCTTCTTTCTCTTTCTTCTTCTTTCTCTTCTTCTTCTTTTTTCTCTTCTTTCTTCTCTTCTCTCTTCTTTTCTTCTTCTTCTTTTTTCTTCTCTTCTCTTTCTCTCTTCTTCTTCTTTCTTTCTTCTTCTTTTCTCTTTCTTCTCTTTTCTTCTCTTCTTCTTTTTCTTCTCTTTCTTTTCTCTTCTTTCTTCTTCCTCTTTCTTTCTTCTCTCTTCTTCTTTCTTCTCTTCTTTCTTCTTCTCTTCCTCTCTTTCTTCTTCTTTTCTTTTCTCTTTCTTCTCTTCTTTCTTTCTTTCTTTCTCTTTCTTCTTCTTCTTCTCCTTTTTCTCTTCTTTCTTTCTCTTTCTTCTTCTTTTCTTCTTCTTCTTTCTTCTTCTTTTCTTTCTCTTTCTTTCTTCTCTCTTCTCTTTTCTCTTCTCTTCTTTCTTTCTTTCTTCTTCTTCTTCTTTCTTTCTTCTCTTCTTTCTTTTCTTTTCTTCTTCTTTCTTTCTTTTCTTTCTTTTCTTCTTCTCTTCTTCTTTCTCTTTCTTTCTCTTTTCTTTCTTCTTCTTCTTCTTTTCTCTTCTTCTTTCTTTCTTCTTTCTTCTTCTTTTCTCTTCTTTTCTTCTTTTCCTTTTCTTCTTCTCTTTTCTCTTCTTCTTTCTTTCTCTCTTTCTTCTTCTCTTCTCTTTTTTTTCTTCTCTTCTTTTCTCTTCTCTTTCTTCTTTTCTTCTTCTTTCTTTTCTCTTCTTCCTTTCTTCTCTTTCTTTTTCTCTTCTTTCTTTCTTCTTCTTTCTTCTTCTTTTTCTTTCTTTCTTCTTTTCTTCTTCTCTTTCTTCTTTCTTCTTTCTTCTTCTTCTTTTCTTTCTTTCTTCTTCTCTTTCTTCTTTCTTTTTCTTCTTCTTTTTCTTTTCTTCTTCTCTTTCTTCTTTTCTCTTCTTCTTCTCTTTCTTCTTCTCTTCTTCTTTCTCTTCTTTTCTTCTTCTTTCTTCTTCTTTTCTTTCTTCTTCTCTTTCTCTTCTTCTTCTTCTTTCTTTTCTTCTTTCTTCTTCTCTTCTTCTTCTTTCTTTCTTCTTTCTCTTTTCTCTTCTTTCTCTTCTTTCTTCTTCTTCTTTTCTTCTCTTTTTCCTTCTTTCTTCTTTCTTCTTCTTTCTTCTCTTTTCTTTCTCTTCTTTCTTCTCTTCCTTCTCTTTTCTTTCTTCTCTTTCTTTCTCTTCTTTCTTTTCTTCTCTCTTCTTTCTCTTTTCTTTCTCTTTTTCTTCTTTCTTCTCTTTCTTTTCTCTCCTTCTCTCTTCTTCTCTTTCTCTTTTCTTCTTCTTTTCTTTCTTCTTCTCTTCTTCTTTTCTTTCTTCTTCTTTCTTCTCTTCTCTTTCTTCTTCTTTCTTCTCTTTTCTTTCTTCTTTTTCTCTTCTTTCTTCTTTCTTCTTCTTTCTTCTCTTCTTTTCTCTTCTTTCTCTTTCTTCTTTTCTTTCTTTTCTCTCTTCTTCTTCTTCTCTCTTTTCTTCTTTCTTTCTCTTTCTTCTTCTTTTTTCTCTTCTTCTTCTTCTTCTTTTCTTCTTCTCTTCTTCCTTCTTTCTTTCTTTCTTTCTTCTTCTTCTTCTTCTTTCTTTTCTTTCTTTTTCTTCTCTTTCTCTTCTTCCTTTCTTCTTCTTCTCTTCTTTCTTCTTCTCTTCTTCTTCTTCTTCTTCTTCTTTCTTCTTCTTCTTTCTTTCTTCTTCTTTCTTCTCTTCTTCTTCTTTCTTCTTCTTCTTCTTCTTCTTTCTTCTTCTTCTCTTCTTCTTCTTCTTTCTTCTCTTCTTCTTTCTTCTTCTTTCTTCTTTTCTTCTTCTTCTTCTCTTTTCTTCTTCTCTTCTTCTTCTTTCTCTTCTTTCTTCTTTCTTCTTCTTCTCTTCTTTCTTCTTCTTTCTTCTTTCTTCTTCTTCTTCTTCTTCTCTTCTTCTTTCTTCTTCTTCTTCTTCTTTCTCTTCTTTTCTTCTTCTTTCTCTTCTTCTTCTTTTCTTCTTCTCTCTTTCTCTTCTTTCTTCTTCTTCTTCTCTTCTCTTCTTCTTTCTTCTTCTTTTCTTCTTCTTTCTTCTTCTTCTTCTCTTCTCTTCTTCTTCTCTTCTTCTTCTTCTCTTCTTCTTTTCTTTCTCTTTCTTCTTCTTCTTCTCTTTCTTCTTCTTCTTCTTTTCTTCTTCTTCTTCTTCTTTCTTCTTCTTCTCTTTCTTCTTCTTTCTTTCTTCTCTTCTTCTCTTTCTTCTTCTTCTTTCTTCTTCTTCTCTTCTTTCTTCTTTTCTTCTTCTTCTTTCTTCTTCTCTCTTCTTTCTTCTTTCTTCTTCTTTCTTCTTCTTCTTCTTTCTTCTCTTTCTTCTTCTTTCTTCTCTTCTCTTCTTTTCTTTCTTCTTTTCTCTTCTTCTCTTTCTTCTTCTCTTCTTCTTTCTTTTCTTTCTTCTTTCTTCTTTCTTCTTCTTCTCTCTTCTTCTCTTTCTTCTTCTTCTTTCTCTTCTTCTTCTTCTTCTTCTCTTCTTCTTTCTTCTTCTTCTTCTCTTCTTTCTTCTTTTCTCTCTTTCTTCTTTCTTTCTTCTTCCTTCTTCTTCTTTTCTTTCTTCTTCTTTCTTCGTTTCTCCCCCGCCTCTCACCCTGTTTCTCCCCCTCCCTCACCCTGTTTCTCCCCCTCCCTCACCCTGTTTCTCCCCCTCCCTCACCCTGTTTCTCCCCCTCCCTCACCCAGTTTCTCCCTCAGACTTCCTGAGGGATCCACATGTCAGGACGTGCTCCAGGTGGAGGTGTGTGCAGGTAAGATGCCCCCCGCCCTCAGATTTATCAGTAGATGCCCCCTCCCCCCTCAGAGTTATCAGTAGATGCCCCCTCTCCCCTCAGAGTTATCAGTAGATGCCCCCTCCCCCTCAGAGTTATCAGTAGATGCCCCCTCCCCCCTCAGAGTTATCAGTAGATGCCCCCTCCCCCCTCAGAGTTATCAGTAGATGCCCCCTCCCCCCTCAGAGTTATCAGTAGATGCCCCCT
>CM070448.1:28979370-28989370 GCA_036324595.1 Champsocephalus gunnari | reverse complement strand
GAATTTAACGGTATTGGATACTTTCTTGAGTTCGAGTCCAATATGACTCCAAGATACTTGAAGTGGGGACTCGTTCTATTTCTGCTCCGTTTAAAAACATTGGATCCTTCGATTTGGACGGGTCGTTTATGAACATCATGCATTCTGTTTGTTCAGCCAGTGATGAACGTCGTCCAAAGCATTTGAGAGACAGGATGAGATCAGTTCAGTGTTTCTCCCGTGTTCAAAGATCATCGGCACATGATACGGCACAACATTTGCACACTCAGGACATGCGTTAGGCAAGTCGTTCATGTACAGAGAAAACAGTAATGGTCCAAGAATGGAGCCCTGTGGAACCCCAACAGGGTTGACAGGGTCGGGGGGTTTGGCTCCGTTGACCAAAACACACTGTTTTCTGTTCGATAAGTAACCGCCCGTCAACACGGCAGCGTGCGCTGAAGCTCAACTTCAAGTTCAATTCCGCAACAACTTCATCTTCACCTGCTGCACTTCTCATTTCAACGTTTAAAACAATAAAACGGCATGAATGGCTTCGTCGTATTCTCGATCCTCTGCCTCGAGCCAGGTAACTAGCGGGCCTTCTAGAGCAGGGGTTCCTTATCGTGCCAAGGACCGGCAGATCCATACAAAAAGAAACCGCGGACCGGCTGTCAATTTGATCTGATTTTAATATTTCCTCACCAGCAGCACCAGAGGCGAATTGTGTGAAACAGCCCGAACAAACACTAGAACAATATGCATCCAAAACATTAACAACGTTTAAAAAAGAACCGGTGTTGATTTTTGGAGAAACGGAAAACCAAGAAAACGACGTTATTCAGTTTTTAAACCAAAACGGGAAAACAGATAAATCAACGCTTTGGTTTTGTTTGTATGATTTACCAACACACTCTCACTCCCTGAGCGTCCAGGAGCGACGTTGGTCAGGGTCCGTGGCGTGCGGTCGCTCCTCGGCTCCTTCAGCGTCATAAAGGGACGCAGACAGCTCTCAACTGATTGCAACGTATTCCCATCTGCGGCGGGATGTGACGCTCATGGAAGCACGGCATTGGTTTGTGTCACTGCCCTTAAAGGCGATGTGAGCGTCCATTCCCATTGGATAACGGAGAATTGTACACCAGGAAGTAAGTATTCCCCTTGCTGTGGATTGATGTCAGTGATATCTGCACTACTCATCCACTAACTCCAGAGTATCCTTGTTGATTACCAGAGATGGGGACTCGAGTCTGCGACTCGGACTCGAGTCCCACTTAAGTCGCACACACAGAGACTTCAAACTTGACTTGGACTCGTGTGTTGGGACTCGTGAACAATCATTGTGTTTTCTATGTGTGGCGTATTAAAGGTGGGGTAGGTACATTTGAGAGAAACCGGCTCGAGATCGCTAGAATTTGAAAATACACAATAATCTGCTAGAGGCTGCTACTTCCTTATAGAGCCCGCCTCCTCCAACACACACGAACGCGCACATGACCAATGAGGGCAGAGATCAGTGTGTGCCCAGATGGAAGGCTGACAGGCAGGTAGGCCATCCAGTTACTTTAGCCGGGCTCATTACGCAGACGTGCGCGCCTCTGTTACTACCTCGTAGTAACACCATGGCGACCGGCGGCACACCTGCGGCTGTACCGCTCGTAGTTAGGTTCAACTACGAACACTTCGAACAAAACGCCGGCTGCACCGACAAAAGGAGCACACTGCAAAGTCTGCAATATCAAAATCAAGGATGCTGGCGCAACAACGTCGGATTTCATCAGGCACTTGAAAACTCACCGGGAGAGGTCAGTCACATTAACGCATGGACGGTTAGCGAACATGTTTAGCTCAGCATCAGCTGTGATGCTAACTTAGCTTGCTGCTAGCTCTGGAACTGAATATTTGAAAAGATTAGTGAATGTTTGCTTGTCACACTTGTTTGAGTTGAGTGGCGTTGACATCCAACTCTCGACATGACATAACAAAGGTCGGTAACGTTAATCATTACGTTCCGCTGCCACCGTCTACTGGCTAACGTTACACGTAGAAAAAGTTACATACATAAATACATCTGTGGGTTTATAGGCAGGTTACAGGTTGATTGTTGACCACGTAGCGTTAATGTTACAGGTTTATCAGGTTACCATGACACTGGCTTTGAGTGAGAGGATAGAGGATTATGTTTATTAATAGTAGACTTAAAAGATGTCATTAGAGACCCGGTGTAATGAAACAATACGGTTGCAGAGGTGCAGTATAGAGCTGTGCAGTATTCTCAACAGACTGGAGAGCAGCAGACGATAGAAGGCTGATTACAACCAGAAGAGACTTGAGACTTTGATTTGTTAGAGACTTGAGACTTGACTTGGACTCGTGACCAAAGACTTGAGACTTGACTTGGACTTGCAAAAAAAGACTTGTGAACATCTCTGTTAATTACACAACACTGATTGGTTTAAATTGTGTGCAATGCTTTTGTATTTTTCCCCTTCGATTCGGAGAAACAAATATTTGTTCTGAGTAAAGGATGGCAGAAGACACTACACTACCCAGAATCCCCAGCTATCGTTTGGACTACACCATGTGCTCTGTTTGACATCACGTGATCTTCACATTTCTCCCTGCAGAAACAGAAAACATGGCCGAAATTCGTTTTATTCTCGGTAGAAAATGCCTATTTTAAAGTTAGTTTGGCCATTAAAATGCGTTTTGATGTCATTTGATGCGAGAAATATGAGTTGTTATTTCAGATTGTGTGTGCAGTGGATGTACATGATCTTTAGTTTGCTAGTTATTACGAAGATTACTTCAGGAAATCGCGACGTTTTCATTGTTACCAAGGTGGTTGCTAGGGACGCTGCTATCGATATTATTTCTGTTATGTTGTGTAACTGTTTAATGGTGTTATCTGTATTGCTACCCCCTTCCCCGTCAATGTCTAGTGTTGGTCCACAGCGCAAACATATTAGTTTAACACAATCCGCAGCTAAAGATACGTTATTTCCCCCTGTGCCATTCCAGTCTCACATCTCAGAGCACATCGTCATGAACAAATACCGGAAACAGACCGAAAATATTTTTTAACAATAAAATAATACTTTATTCCGAGTGCTCTTGCTTTTCTCTTTGGAAGTCATCACATAACGGCATTGTAATACACGGTTCGGCTGCATTACATACTACATATCTGCCGTAGTTCTGTATTTATAGCCCTGATGAGAAGACAAACATGAGGAGCTGAAAACGTGACGTGGATCATAAATATATCAGCCATTAAACAACATCTTACATTTCTTTTCACACATTACGTCTCCTTGCAGTATCAACACTAATTGAATCGGACAGTTTCAAGTGCTGCTCGAGGCTCGGTAACCCTCGGAGCACACCCTCCAATCACAGAGCTTGAGGACTATCACGGTTCGTCAAACAGAGCACATGGTGTAGTCCAAACGATAGCTGGGGATTCTGGGTAGTGTAGTGTCTCCTGCCATCCTTTACTCCGAACAAAGATTTGTTTCTCCGAATCGAAGGGGAAAAATACAAAAGCATTGCACACAATTTAAACCAATCAGTGCTGTGTAATCAACAAGGATACTCTGGAGTTAGTCGATGAGTAGTGCAGATATCACTGACATCAATCCACAGCAAGAGGAGTACTTACTTCCGGGTGTACAATTCTCCGTTATCCAATGGGAATGGACGCTCACATCGCCTTTAAGGGCAGTCGACACAAACGGATGCCGTGCCTCCATGAGCGTCACATCCCGCCGCAGATGGGAATACGTTGCAATCAGTTGAAAGCTATCTGCGTCCCTTCATGACGCTGAAGGAGCCGAGGAGCGTCACAGCTGCACGCCACGGACACTGACCAAACGTCGCTATTGGACGCTTAGGGAGTGAGAGTGTGTTGGTTTCGGCAGTAACACCGGGGCTGGGTTCTCAAACTTTGTTCAATAATGTTTCCCCTTTGAAAAAAGAATTCAGCCACGCCCCTGATCAGCACAACAGCTATTAGTTAGGGGGGAAAGCCAGTGAAGAGGTTCAGCACAGCGCTGCTCCATCAGGGTCTGATTCATTAAAACAGGAACTGAGAAACACTTAAATGCACATTTCAAATGTTTACAATCCGTCACTAAATTCATGGAAAACCAATTTCAACATCGAGCGATAACTCAGAGACGACATGAGCTGCTTTGAACTGATCTTTTTAATAAGTTGTACGATGCAGAGAAACATGGGCTCGAGCTTCACTGAGGGCCTTCGTCGTTCTGACCGGGAGGCAGCTGTATTACACTTCATGTTTTGAAATATGTGAAACTCTGTTAACATAAAACCCACACGGCTCAGACTTCCTTTCTTTTCCTAAAATTGGTAATTTATCTATTTTTTTTTCATTAACATAAAATAAATCTCACGTACCCCCTGCAGTACTCCAGCGTACCTCTAGGGGTCCGCGTACCCCCATTTGAGAACCACTGCTCTAGAGCACCTGAACCGAGGGGAACTCTGGAAGAACACGCCCACTGGCTACACCTCAAGATCTGATTGGTTGATCAAACCGTCAGTCCAAACGTACGCTCTCACTCAGAGCAACGGCCAGGGCGTTCGATCAAGGATGCAGAATACCTGGTGAAGGAGATTCTGCCCAGAGATCAGAACACGATCTGATTGGTTGCTTTCTTTTCTCACACAAACCACTGAAATGCGTAGCATGGCCCGAGAAGGACGAACAACTCACGCTGTGATATCACAGATCAACAACACGGATACCGTTCTCATGCATTCATTTATACATTTTATTGATATAACTAAATCAAGTTTCTGTTTGTTTTATCCGAGTGTTCCAGGGTGTTCTCTGAACTCCTTGAAGGCCCTGACGATTCGCCACTGGTGTGTGTGTGTGTGTGTGTGTGTGTGTGTGCGTGCTCTGCAGCTGTTGTTTGGTGTATTACTCGTTTAGCAGATTAGTAACACATATCATGACGGGAGATATTTATTAATATTTAGCTCCTCATGAATACGCGGCTGGACTCCTCTCCCGGAGGAGCCGGGAATAAACCCTCTATGCCTGCATGCACATTTCATACTGAAAGCTAACACGTTGAAGTGACCCTGGATTTAAAGGGATGGACTCTCCGTGGTTTAGGATCTTCAAGATAAGCTGCGTTACGTTTACTGTGTTGTGTTTTCTAATTTCCCAGAAGGTCCTGAACCTCCACGTGAAACAGAGTGCAGAGAGCACTGGAGACGGCTTCAACACCGACGCTCTTTACCGTCCGCATTACGCCATGGCCAAACGGCTCTGAGGTTCTCAGGCATTCTGCAGCTGCTCTCCAGAACTCTGAAGCCTCACCCGCTCAGAGCTACCCTTCATACGTCCATCGACACCACAGAACTCTGAAGCCTCACCCGCTCAGAGCTACCCTTCATACGTCCATCGATACCACAGAACTCTGAAGCCTCACCCGCTCAGAGCTACCCTTCATACGTCCATCGACACCACAGAACTCTGAAGTCTCACCCGCTCAGAGCTACCCTTCATACGTCCATCGACACCACAGAACTCTGAAGCCTCACCCGCTCAGAGCTACCCTTCATACGTCCATCGATACCACAGAACTCTGAAGCCTCACCCGCTCAGAGCTACCCTTCATACGTCCATCGATACCACAGAACTCTGAAGCCTCACCCGCTCAGAGCTACCCTTCATACGTCCATCGATACCACAGAACTCTGAAGCCTCACCCGCTCAGAGCTACCCTTCATACGTCCATCGATACCACAGAACTCTGAAGCCTCACCCGCTCAGAGCTACCCTTCATACGTCCATCGATACCACAGAACTCTGAAGCCTCACCCGCTCAGAGCTACCCTTCATACGTCCATCGATACCACAGAACTCTGAAGCCTCACCCTAACCCGCTCAGAGCTACCCTTCATACGTCCATCGACACCACAGATACCATTGATGCTGGTTGTAATGACTGATTGAACCACAGCAATATCGTTTTAGAGTTTTTATATGCCTGTCATCTTTGCTCTGTGTGGTTGTGTTGTCTCCTGGGTTCTGTAGTGCCCGGAGTGTGTCCTTTTATTTCCTCCCAACCCCCGTCCCCTCAGGAAGCCTCTGCCTCCCGTCAGGTCTCATTGTAAATAACAATTTGTTCTTAATAGATTTTCCTGGATAAATAAAGGTTCTTCTACCACAGAACTCTGCTGCACTACGTCTGCTGTCCTGTCTGAGATGTTTTAATGTGTGTGTGTGATGTGCTGATGCTGGATCACAGCCCCCCTCACAGTGTGTGTGTCTGTGTGTGTGTGTGTGTGTCGCTCACACAGTCCGATTGTTGGCTTCACGTGGAGCTGCTTTCTAAAAGGTGCTTCTCATGGAGACTAAAAGACACACCCGATGTAAGGTGTGTGTGTGTGTGTGTGTGTGTTGTCTTCAGTCATGTGCTTTGACTGCATTCCTGTTGCCATGGTTACTTATTTAAGACACAGCTAGTGCAAACAGTGAACTAGACATTATTAGGAAGTGAAGGACACCCTGCAGCCAGCACGAAGTCACATAGAGTAACGTACCGTAACATACCGTACGGTACCGTAACATCAGTGTGGGGTGCAACGCGTTACAAAAGCAAGGGAGTTACAGTAATGTATTACTTTTTGCTGTAGATCAGATCAGATTCAACTTTATTGTCATCACATCGTACATGTGCTAGTGACGAATGTAGGTTTAGGCATCTGAACAGCAGTGCAGGAGTCGACACAGTGAGCATAATTATAAACGAATATGATGAATATATATACACAGTGTACACGGCATTGACAGTAACATATAACAGGTGGGTGGAGGGAAAGGGCTCGAGTGTATCCTTAGCAACCTTCACTATAGTCCTTGACAGTGCTCTGTACTACCAGGCCGTCCCTGGCCGACTTGAGGCCCTACGCAAAGTTAGATGATGAGGCCTCTGTTTCGCGAGCGTCGACGGGGGGGTGCCGCGCCACACTAATAGCACCGCATAAGCGCATAGGTGCGCCGTATTTGTGGCTCAGTTGAGGCCCCCTCCGCAGTCTGCGTGATCTGCCTGTAGGGAGGGGCGGCCCCGTGTTCTACTGGATTAACAACGTCCAAAAGCCCACACTTCTTCTTCTTCTTCTTCTTCTTCTTCTTCTTCTTCTTCTTCTTCTTCTTCTTCTTCTTCTTCTTCTTCTTCTTCTTCTTCTTCTTCTTCTTCTTTCTTCTTCTTCTTCTTCTTCTTCTTCTTCTTCTTCTTCTTCTTCTTCTTCTTCTTCTTCTTCTTCTTCTTCTTCTTCTTCTTCTTCTTCTTCACCTCTCCAGTGCGTCCCCTCCTCTGACTGACCTGCAATTAAGAAACCCTTGAGTCTGAGAGGCGAGATCTAGCAGCTGAACGTCCTACGCCTCTCACTAAAGTGTCCCTGTGACTTTCACACACATCTCTGTCTGTGCGACTGTGTGTCCTCGTGCTCAGATATATATTATGTAAGTGAGGATGGCATGTCCTCACGAAAGGTAAGAAGGATTGTCCTCTGACGTTATAATGAGATACGTTTCTCTAGTTTTCTGAGTACTGCCAGTTTAGTTTGAATGCTGCATTCAGGTGCTTCTCTGAGGGTCCGGAAACCAGAGTGTTTTATGAGCTTTAAGTCACCTGATGGGCGGGACACCTGTCACCTGATGGGCGGGACACTGGTCACCTGATGGGCGGGACACTGGTCACCTGATGGGCGGGACACCGGTCACCTGATGGGCGGGACACCGGTCACCTGATGGGCGGGACACCTGTCACCCGTGCACACTGGCAGGACGATTGACAGATCAATATTCCAGCAGATTCCAGGAAGCGTCATCATGTTTCCAGAACCCACGACGTGCTCCTGCTTTCTGGGTTCGTCTCAGCCGAGGGTTTGAGAGTCTCTTGTGTCTCACTTTACGAACCTCTCTGAAGACGTTCCTCAATGAATGCTTAAGGATATAAACCAGTCTCCAGCCAGTCTGCACTCTGTGATAACTGATACACAATAAAGAGTTTTCATAATGTCTCTCAAGTCTGACAAAGTTCAAAAGTGTCTCGAACACATGTCTTCCATCACTGCTGGAGCTACCATGAGAGCATGAACGGTGTCTTTAACACATCATGGATCTATAGACGACGGTGGTTCCTGATCTGACCCAGCACTGATCTCTGACCGGCAGCGTGTGTGTCCTCGTTAAAGGAGCATCACGTGACGCGGGAGGTTCGTAGAGGATGGCAGACAGGTGTTAAGTCTTAGCTGGTGGAGCACAATGTGGCTAAATATTCAATATCGTCATTAAACAGTTGGCGCTGCTTTGTTAACTCGGTGGGCAGATGATCCGGTTAAGCCGCTCGCCTGAGGCTGACTCCCTGGAAGGAGATGCAGAGACGGCTGTGAGGCTCTCTCACGTCTGGACTGTGCTTCAATGGCTGCTTTGTTATGAGCATGACATGTGAAGGAGCTGTAATAATATATAATGCTATCTGTTCTTATCCTCTGTCAGAGGACTCTGGAGACGTGAAGGCTGACAGTCACTCGAACATTAATATATCATAACTTCTTCAGGGACTAGGAGTTTATAGAAATCGAGAACACGATATACACAAAACGAAAGAGGAGCGTCTGTCACTTCCTGCTTCTCTCGCTCCATGGGGCCCAATCAGGGAGGAGTTTCCATCTCAGGCTGGGAACTGTGAAAGCATCACAACCACCAGAACTACCACGCCAGACCAGACCAGACCAGACCAGACCACACCAGACCACACCAGACCAGACCAGACCACACCAGACCAGACCACACCATACCACACCAGACCATACCATACCAGACCACACCAGACCAGACCAGACCACACCAGACCAGACCACACCATACCACACCAGACCATACCAGACCATACCAGACCACACCAGACCACACCAGACCACACCAGACCAGACCACACCAGACCATACCAGACCACACCAGACCACACCAGACCACACCAGACCACACCAGACCAGACCACACCAGACCACACCAGACCACACCAGACCACACCAGACCACACCAGACCATACCAGACCACACCAGACCATACCAGACCACACCACACCAGACCACACCAGACCAGACCACACCAGACCACACCAGACCACACCACACCACACCAGACCAGACCACACCAGACCACACCAGACCAGACCACACCAGACCACACCAGACCACACCAGACCACACCACACCACACCAGACCACACCATACCACAACACACCAGACCACACCAGACCACACCAGACCACACCAGACCACACCAGACCACACCAGACCACACCAGACCACACTATACCAGACCATACCAGACCACACCAGACCACACCATACCAGGCCACACCTGGCCACACCATACCAGACCATACCAGACCACACCATACCAGACCATACCAGACCACACCATACCACACCATACCACACCATACCAGGCCACACCAGACCACACCAGACCACACCAGACCACACCAGACAATACCAGACCACACCAGACCACACCATACCAGACCACACCAGACCACACCAGACCACACCACACCACACCACACCACACCACACCAGACCACACCAGACCACACCAGACCACACCAGACCAGACCAGACCACACCAGACCACACCAGACCAGACCACACCAGACCAGACCAGACCAGACCACACCATACCAGACCAGACCACACCAGACCAGACCAGACCAGACCAGACCACACCAGACCAGACCACACCAGACCACACCAGACCACACCACACCACACCACACCAGACCACACCAGACCAGACCACACCACACCAGACCACACCAGACCACACCACACCAGACCACACCATACCACACCACACCACACCAGACCACACCAGACCACACCAGACCACACCAGACCACACCACACCACACCACACCAGACCACACCAGACCACACCAGACCACACCATACCAGACCATACCAGACCA
>CM070448.1:28961286-28971370 GCA_036324595.1 Champsocephalus gunnari | reverse complement strand
TTTATCCCAATCAATAAAAATGTCTATATATTAGACCGACTTTCGGAAACAGTTCTAGATTGGTTTGAATCCTGCTTAAAGGACCGGAAACTAATATCCATGTTCTCCTGAGACCATGTGTGTATCTCTCAGACACGCACAGTGATATCCCGCCTGCTGATCCCCACACAATACCATAAAGACGTCCTCTGAGTCCAGTAAACAGATCGTGTCTGAGCGAGTCCTCGCCCGGCTGAGCGCTCCACGCTGCGACCGCACGATGTTTGATGGGATTAGTGAAGCTCTCATCTCCCAATTAGACGTTCAGAGACACGTGTATCTGCAGGGATAACGAGCCCCCCCCCCTGAAGAGCTGCCGGAGGGTGACAGATCTGTTGTTGCTCCTATCATCTCCTTTAGCTAATGATGCGTTCAAGTACCTGTCAGGACAATGAGAGGAAGAGTCTAACCAACACGTCACACAACTTTCTCACTACATGTTTCCTCCACAACAACAACAACAACAACCACAACAACAACCTCTGCACTCCTTCAAGAAACCAACTGATCAACAAAAACTTAAATCCAGCCTTTAATTCTTTCATAGCTACAGTATCTGTTCACTGAATACTCACAGGTGATGCAGTACTACGTGTACCTGTATGAATACTCACAGGTGATGCAGTACTACGTGTACCTGTATGAATACTCACAGGTGATGCAGTACTACGTGTACCTGTATGAATACTCACAGGTGATGCAGTACTACGTGTACCTGAATGAATACTCACAGGTGATGCAGTACTACGTGTACCTGTATGAATACTCACAGGTGATGCAGTACTACGTGTACCTGAATGAATACTCACAGGTGATGCAGTACTACGTGTACCTGAATGAATACTCACAGGTGATGCAGTACTACGTGTACCTGTATGAATACTCACAGGTGATGCAGTACTACGTGTACCTGTATGAATACTCACAGGTGATGCAGTACTACGTGTACCTGAATGAATACTCACAGGTGATGCAGTACTACGTGTACCTGTATGAATACTCACAGGTGATGCAGTACTACGTGTACCTGTATGAATACTCACAGGTGATGCAGTACTACGTGTACCTGTATGAATACTCACAGGTGATGCAGTACTACGTGTACCTGTATGAATACTCACAGGTGATGCAGTACTACGTGTACCTGTATGAATACTCACAGGTGATGCAGTACTACGTGTACCTGTATGAATACTCACAGGTGATGCAGTACTACGTGTACCTGAATGAATACTCACAGGTGATGCAGTACTACGTGTACCTGTATGAATACTCACAGGTGATGCAGTACTACGTGTACCTGAATGAATACTCACAGGTGATGCAGTACTACGTGTACCTGAATGAATACTCACAGGTGATGCAGTACTACGTGTACCTGTATGAATACTCACAGGTGATGCAGTACTACGTGTACCTGTATGAATACTCACAGGTGATGCAGTACTACGTGTACCTGAATGAATACTCACAGGTGATGCAGTACTACGTGTACCTGTATGAATACTCACAGGTGATGCAGTACTACGTGTACCTGAATGAATACTCACAGGTGATGCAGTACTACGTGTACCTGTATGAATACTCACAGGTGATGCAGTACTACGTGTACCTGTATGAATACTCACAGGTGATGCAGTACTACGTGTACCTGTATGAATACTCACAGGTGATGCAGTACTGCGTGTACCTGTATGAATACTCACAGGTGATGCAGTACTACGTGTACCTGAATGAATACTCACAGGTGATGCAGTACTGCGTGTACCTGAATGAATACTCACAGGTGATGCAGTACTGCGTGTACCTGTATGAATACTCACAGGTGATGCAGTACTACGTGTACCTGAATGAATACTCACAGGTGATGCAGTACTACGTGTACCTGTATGAATACTCACAGGTGATGCAGTACTACGTGTACCTGTATGAATACTCACAGGTGATGCAGTACTACGTGTACCTGAATGAATACTCACAGGTGATGCAGTACTACGTGTACCTGAATGAATACTCACAGGTGATGCAGTACTACGTGTACCTGAATGAATACTCACAGGTGATGCAGTACTGCGTGTACCTGTATGAATACTCACAGGTGATGCAGTACTACGTGTACCTGAATGAATACTCACAGGTGATGCAGTACTACGTGTACCTGTATGAATACTCACAGGTGATGCAGTACTACGTGTACCTGTATGAATACTCACAGGTGATGCAGTACTACGTGTACCTGAATGAATACTCACAGGTGATGCAGTACTACGTGTACCTGAATGAATACTCACAGGTGATGCAGTACTACGTGTACCTGAATGAATACTCACAGGTGATGCAGTACTACGTGTACCTGTATGAATACTCACAGGTGATGCAGTACTACGTGTACCTGTATGAATACTCACAGGTGATGCAGTACTACGTGTACCTGTATGAATACTCACAGGTGATGCAGTACTACGTGTACCTGTATGAATACTCACAGGTGATGCAGTACTACGTGTACCTGTATGAATACTCACAGGTGATGCAGTACTACGTGTACCTGTATGAATACTCACAGGTGATGCAGTACTACGTGTACCTGTATGAATACTCACAGGTGATGCAGTACTACGTGTACCTGTATGAATACTCACAGGTGATGCAGTACTACGTGTACCTGTATGAATACTCACAGGTGATGCAGTACTACGTGTACCTGAATGAATACTCACAGGTGATGCAGTACTACGTGTACCTGTATGAATACTCACAGGTGATGCAGTACTACGTGTACCTGAATGAATACTCACAGGTGATGCAGTACTACGTGTACCTGAATGAATACTCACAGGTGATGCAGTACTACGTGTACCTGTATGAATACTCACAGGTGATGCAGTACTACGTGTACCTGTATGAATACTCACAGGTGATGCAGTACTACGTGTACCTGAATGAATACTCACAGGTGATGCAGTACTACGTGTACCTGTATGAATACTCACAGGTGATGCAGTACTACGTGTACCTGAATGAATACTCACAGGTGATGCAGTACTACGTGTACCTGTATGAATACTCACAGGTGATGCAGTACTACGTGTACCTGTATGAATACTCACAGGTGATGCAGTACTACGTGTACCTGTATGAATACTCACAGGTGATGCAGTACTGCGTGTACCTGTATGAATACTCACAGGTGATGCAGTACTACGTGTACCTGAATGAATACTCACAGGTGATGCAGTACTACGTGTACCTGAATGAATACTCACAGGTGATGCAGTACTGCGTGTACCTGTATGAATACTCACAGGTGATGCAGTACTACGTGTACCTGAATGAATACTCACAGGTGATGCAGTACTACGTGTACCTGTATGAATACTCACAGGTGATGCAGTACTACGTGTACCTGTATGAATACTCACAGGTGATGCAGTACTACGTGTACCTGAATGAATACTCACAGGTGATGCAGTACTACGTGTACCTGAATGAATACTCACAGGTGATGCAGTACTACGTGTACCTGAATGAATACTCACAGGTGATGCAGTACTGCGTGTACCTGTATGAATACTCACAGGTGATGCAGTACTACGTGTACCTGAATGAATACTCACAGGTGATGCAGTACTACGTGTACCTGTATGAATACTCACAGGTGATGCAGTACTACGTGTACCTGTATGAATACTCACAGGTGATGCAGTACTACGTGTACCTGAATGAATACTCACAGGTGATGCAGTACTACGTGTACCTGAATGAATACTCACAGGTGATGCAGTACTACGTGTACCTGAATGAATACTCACAGGTGATGCAGTACTACGTGTACCTGTATGAATACTCACAGGTGATGCAGTACTACGTGTACCTGTATGAATACTCACAGGTGATGCAGTACTACGTGTACCTGTATGAATACTCACAGGTGATGCAGTACTACGTGTACCTGTATGAATACTCACAGGTGATGCAGTACTACGTGTACCTGAATGAATACTCACAGGTGATGCAGTACTACGTGTACCTGAATGAATACTCACAGGTGATGCAGTACTACGTGTACCTGTATGAATACTCACAGGTGATGCAGTACTACGTGTACCTGTATGAATACTCACAGGTGATGCAGTACTACGTGTACCTGTATGAATACTCACAGGTGATGCAGTACTACGTGTACCTGAATGAATACTCACAGGTGATGCAGTACTATGTGTACCTGTATGAATACTCACAGGTGATGCAGTACTACGTGTACCTGAATGAATACTCACAGGTGATGCAGTACTACGTGTACCTGAATGAATACTCACAGGTGATGCAGTACTACGTGTACCTGTATGAATACTCACAGGTGATGCAGTACTACGTGTACCTGTATGAATACTCACAGGTGATGCAGTACTACGTGTACCTGAATGAATACTCACAGGTGATGCAGTACTATGTGTACCTGTATGAATACTCACAGGTGATGCAGTACTACGTGTACCTGAATGAATACTCACAGGTGATGCAGTACTACGTGTACCTGAATGAATACTCACAGGTGATGCAGTACTACGTGTACCTGTATGAATACTCACAGGTGATGCAGTACTACGTGTACCTGTATGAATACTCACAGGTGATGCAGTACTACGTGTACCTGAATGAATACTCACAGGTGATGCAGTACTACGTGTACCTGAATGAATACTCACAGGTGATGCACATGGTGTTTCCTCTCCTCTGATTGGCTGTAGTATGAGTGTAAAGTACAGGTGTCTCCTGCCTTCAGGAAACAGAGAGCAGGGACACCAGGGAGCAATGATTTTAAATATATATTAATTATATTAAATTATAATGATTTATTCAAGGTGTTGTTTTGTTAGCTGTGTAATAAGAGGCATCAGTACCCGGATCAGAGCACACTAAGTCCAGTCAGCATCAGTACCCGGATCAGAGTACACTAAGTCCAGTCAGCATCAGTACCCGGATCAGAGTACACTAAGTCCAGTCAGCATCAGTACCCGGATCAGAGTACACTAAGTCCAGTCAGCATCAGTACCCGGATCAGAGTACACTAAGTGCAGTCAGCATCAGTACCCGGATCAGAGTACACTAAGTCCAGTCAGCATCAGTACCCGGATCAGAGTACACTAAGTCCAGTCAGCATCAGTACCCGGATCAGAGTACACTAAGTCCAGTCAGCATCAGTACCCGGATCAGAGTACACTAAGTCCAGTCAGCATCAGGACCCGGATCAGAGTACACTAAGTCCAGTCAGCATCAGTACCCGGATCAGAGTACACTAAGTCCAGTCAGCATCAGTACCCGGATCAGAGTACACTAAGTCCAGTCAGCATCAGAACCCGGATCAGAGCACACTAAGTCCAGTCAGCATCAGTACCCGGATCAGAGTACACTAAGTCCAGTCAGCATCAGTACCCGGATCAGAGTACACTGAGTCCAGTCAGCATCAGTACCCGGATCAGAGTACACTAAGTCCAGTCAGCATCAGTACCCGGATCAGAGTACACTGAGTCCAGTCAGCATCAGTACCCGGATCAGAGTACATTAAGTCCGACGGTGTGTTAGACGGGCCGTGACATCATGAACCTGCTGATGGACGCATTCCAACACTTGTTCTGCTCCAGCTGTGTTCACCTTGCAGCTGCAGCTCTGAGGCTTTGATCCTGATCAAGTGTTCGAGTCATGTTTCAAGTTTCACTTCTTCATGTGTCTGATATTAGAGTTCACTCTTCATTCAGGAAGTATGACGCTGCGCTGTCAGCAGCTTCTCCATGTCTGTGATTGGTCGAATGCTCCAGATCCCGCCCCTCTCATGTGAACACCTAGCTAGATAGGACACGGCTGGCTGAGCGATCCACTTGATGACCCGCGTCGTAGGACCGCTTAGCGAGAGCGCGTATGTTCTGGATTAGGCCGACCGGCTAACTCCAACATCCAGGTGAGGTTGAAGCGGCTTCGTAGGACACAGGCCTCTGGTTTAGAGACGTCACAAACCACTGTTCAAGAGACGATAGGTATAATATGTTTTATTTTATTTATCTTTTTTATTATTGGATGCATTTACCTTGAGGTTTTCACTTCTGTGTTCCTGGCCATCACGTTGCCATGGAGACAGTGAGTCTGTCAGTGTGTGCACGGCTTTACATTACAACACATGTGGACAATTACTATAATACACACACACACACACACACACACACACACACACACACACACACACACACACACACACACACACACACACACACACACACACACTCTGACCCTCAACATGCAGTAACTTCCCAAAGTTTCAGTGTAATTAGCCGCTAATTAGCGACACCTGTTCTGAAGTTAGAACATGGTGTGACTTCTCCTGATGCCCCTGAACACACCACTCACTGTGAGACGTTGTTGTTCGTAATCCTGTAGATAATCTCACACCACACACACACACACACACGCACACACACACACGCAATTAAGATGATATTGATGTGTATGAATTTCTTCCTGGTGTAATTACAGATGTGAGGGTTCCAGATGTTGGTTGATGATGAACCGTCAGAGGATCTGACCTCCGACCCGCAAACTGCTGATCCTGTCAGCTAATTAACAAACATCAATTAGTTACAGAGTGCGGAGTGTGTGTGTGTGTGTGTGTGTGTGTGTGTGTGTTTAAACGGAGAGTGTGTCTAAAAGAAGCGGAGATTTCAGACTCCAATCACTGAAACACACCTGCTGTTGTTCTGATTCTGAGAGATCACACCTGAACACTGAGTCTCCAATTACACGTGTGAAGTCCACACACACACACACACACACACACACACACACACACACACACACACAGATCCGCTGCCATGTATCAATCAGTCTCTAACAGCGGGGTAATTGGAACAACATGAAGAAGAATGAACCGTCAGAGAGGAAGAGGAAACTGTGTGTGTGTGTGTGTGTGTGTGTGTGTGTGTGTGTGTGTGTGTGTGTGTGTGTGTGTGTGTGTGTGTGTGTGTGTGTGTGTGTGTGTGTGTATTTCCCTTTTCTTAAACAGAACATCATTCATAATTAATGCCCCCCCCCCTCTATCTCTTCTTGTTCTTCTCTATAAGCTAATTAACAGTCATGTATTAATAACAGAGCGTCGTGCACTTTCACGTGCACTATCACGTGCACTATCACGTGCACTCTCTTTACATATGGGGTGTTTCTCAATGTCGAGGAGGCTTCCTTGGTAGCACATGTACCCCCGAGTCACTTCCTTCAGAAGCGACAGAAGCGAAGAATCCTTCCTAGCCTCGGGAAATGAAGAATGGTGGAACAGGCTAACAGGCTAACAGGTGAGCAGGCTAACAGGCTAACAGGCTAACAGGTGAGCAGGCTAACAGGCTAACAGGCTAACAGGTGAGCAGGCTAACAGGCTAACAGGTGAGCAGGCTAACAGGTGAGCAGGCTAACAGGCTAACAGGCTAACAGGTGAGCAGGCTAACAGGTGAGCAGGCTAACAGGTGAGCAGGCTAACAGGTGAGCAGGCTAACAGGTGAGCAGGCTAACAGGTGAGCAGGCTAACAGGCTAACAGGTGAGCAGGCTAACAGGTGAGCAGGCTAACAGGCTAACAGGCTAACAGGTGAGCAGGCTAACAGGCTAACAGGTGAGCAGGCTAACAGGTGAGCAGGCTAACAGGCTAACAGGTGAGCAGGCTAACAGGTGAGCAGGGTAACAGGCTAGCAGGCTAACAGGCTAACAGGTGAGCAGGCTAACAGGTGAGCAGGCTAACAGGTGAGCAGGCTAACAGGCTAACAGGCTAACAAGCTAACAGGTGAGCAGGCTAACAGGTGAGCAGGCTAACAGGTGAGCAGGCTAACAGGTGAGCAGGGTAACAGGCTAGCAGGCTAACAGGCTAACAGGTGAGCAGGCTAACAGGTGAGCAGGCTAACAGGCTAACAGGCTAACAGGCTAACAGGTGAGCAGGCTAACAGGCTAGCAGGCTAACAGGCTAACAGGTGAGCAGGCTAACAGGTGAGCAGGCTAACAGGCTAACAGGCTAACAGGTGAGCAGGCTAACAGGTGAGCAGGCTAACAGGTGAGCAGGCTAACAGGTGAGCAGGGTAACAGGCTAGCAGGCTAACAGGCTAACAGGTGAGCAGGCTAACAGGTGAGCAGGCTAACAGGCTAACAGGCTAACAGGCTAACAGGTGAGCAGGGTAACAGGCTAGCAGGCTAACAGGCTAACAGGTGAGCAGGCTAACAGGTGAGCAGGCTAACAGGCTAACAGGTGAGCAGGCTAACAGGCTAACAGGCTAACAGGCTAACAGGCTAGCAGCTGTGTGTCATATGAGAGGCCCCGCCTTAAATGGAGCGCGATTTCCGCCAAAGATTTGGAAATTGGTCCGTGCGCAAAGCATTGTGGGAATTTTAAGACCACAGAGTCTACACATGTGCAGCCTCGAAATTTCCCGCAACGAAGTACGCCGGCCTCGGTAGAATTCCAAGCATCCTGGACATTGGAACAGTCCTTCGTCGGGACTCGATGACGTAGCATGCTTGAAATGGTGGCTCTGGAGCATCCTTCCTCGACATGGAGAAACACACACACACACACACACACACACACACACACACAGTCTCATTCACCAACAACTTCCTGCGTCTGTTCTGAAATCTGTTCAGTACCCAGCCTGGGAAACCTCAAAGAACTACAACACGATATAAAAGGACTACAAACATGGGCAAAACACACACACACACACACACACACACACACACAGACACACACACACACAGACAGACAGAGATAAGGTGGAGATTTTTTACAGTGTACGCACAGGATATTAAATGAGAAGGGAGGGGGAGTGTGTGTGTGTGTGTGTGTGTGTGTGTGTGTGTGTGTGTGTGTGTGTGTGTGTGTGTGTGTGTGTGTGTGTGTGTGTGTGTGTGTGTGTGTGTGTGTGTGTGTGTGTGTGTGTGTGTGTGTTCATTAATATTGACATTAAGAACTTCTCTATCTGCCCTTCCAGCAGCGGCTGCACACTGAAGAATAATAAGATTCTGTTTACTCAGATATCAGCTGTATCTGTTCTGAACTCCAGCACAGAATACAAGACCGCGACAGAAGAGGGAAATCTGATATCTACACACGTCAAGAGGAGGAAGAGGAGGAAGAGGAGGAAGACCACCCCTCCTCCTCCTCCTCCTCCTCCTCCTCCTCCTCCTCAGAGAGTCTGTCATGTTGTTAGCGTTACTCCTCTTCCTCATTATGCTCACTGACATCATCACCAAAGCACAGCCGTGATAAACGGCAGCAGCTAATTAAAGAGAGACAGGAGCAATGACGTGTTACACAATGTACACACAGACACACACACACACAATATACACACACACACAATATACACACACACACAATATACACACACGATGTTTCTGCACACACACATACACTAAAGCTAGAACAGTCCTATGATGAACAGATACTGTTATTAATACTGAGGTCCTCCTCTGCTGCACACACACACACACACACACACACACACACACACACATCCTTCTTTCCACTGTCGCGGGAATAGCTAATATATGTGCTAATGTGGCTAACAGCTGTCTCTCGTGGTGTGGATTAAAGCAGCTTTCATCCGCTGAGCCGCTGCAGATATTAAAGCTTAGCAAGGGTTCTGACCTTTCAGACTGTGGGGGGGGAATTAAAGGATCACTGAGGGGGGGGGGCTCATCAGGAGCATCACGGATATGAGTTGTGGGACTAAATATATACTCCTGCAAAGGGCATCCCATAATCACTGCGGAGGAGGAGAATCCACCTTAAATATCCACCTTAAATATCCACCTTAAATATCCACCTTAAATATCCACCTTAAATAGAGGAGAAGTGTGTGTGTGTGTGTGTGTGTGTGTGTGTGCGTGCGTGTGTGTGTGTGTGTGTGTGTGTGTGTGTGTGTGTGTGTGTGTGTGTGTGTGTGTGTGTGTGTGTACAACAGGTTTTTCCAACAGAAGACAGATGAGGGCGAGGCTGTGACACACACACACACA
>CM070448.1:28951286-28956286 GCA_036324595.1 Champsocephalus gunnari | reverse complement strand
TCCCCGCGTCTTCTTCGCCGTCTTCCTCCCCGTCTTCCTCCCGGTGTCTCCTTCCCCGCGTCTTCCTCCCTGTGTCTTCCTCCCCGTGTCTTCCTCCCCGTGTCTTCCTCCCCGTGTCTTCCTCCCCGCGTCTTCTTCGCCGTCTTCCTCCCCGTCTTCCTCCCGGTGTCTCCTTCCCCGCGTCTTCCTCCCCGTGTCTTCCTCCCCGTCTTCCTCCCCGTCTTCCTCCCCGTCTTCCTCCCTGTGTCTTCCTCCCCGTCTCCCTTCCCGTGTCTTCCTCCCCGTGTCTTCCTCCCCGTGTCTTCCTCCCCGTGTCTCCCTCCCCGTGTCTCCCTCCCCGTGTCTCCCTCCCCGTGTCTCCCTCCCCGTGTCTCCCGGGTTGATATGAGAGGTTGATATGAGAGGTTGATATGAGAGGTTGATATGAGAGGTTGACTAACAGTAGCTCCAGGCCCTCCCTCCCTCGTGTAGTAAAATATTCAGGCTGATGTGACTCGGGCGGGGCGCCTCGCTCTCAGCCGGATCTGATTTATAACTCTAATTTCCAGTCGGGGACATTTTAAGTGAAAGCACAGGGAATTTCCAATTTTACGGCGCGACGCTGCAGAGGACCAACAGTTGTGTGTTTGCAAAGATGCTCTCAGTGTGAGGGGGGGGGGAGCCTGAACGCACCATCAGGAACATGTTCACAGTGTGAGAGGGGGAAGAGCCTGAACGCACCATCAGGAACATGTTCACAGTGTGAGGGGGGGAGAGCCTGAACGCACCATCAGGAACATGTTCACAGTGTGAGGGGGGGAGAGCCTGAACGCACCATCAGGAACATGTTCACAGTGTGAGGGGGGGGGAGCCTGAACGCACCATCAGGAACATGTTCACAGTGTGAGGGGGGGAGAGCCTGAACGCACCATCAGGAACATGTTCACAGTGTGAGGGGGGGAGAGCCTGAACGCACCATCAGGAACATGTTCACAGTGTGAGGGGGGGGAGCCTGAACGCACCATCAGGAACATGTTCACAGTGTGAGGGGGGGAGAGCCTGAACGCACCATCAGGAACATGTTCACAGTGTGAGGGGGGGAGAGCCTGAACGCACCATCAGGAACATGTGCACAGTGTGAGGGGGGGAGAGCCTGAACGCACCATCGGGAACATGTTCACAGTGTGAGGGGTGGGGGGGAGAGCCTGAACGCACCATCAGGAACATGTTCACAGTGTGAGGGGGGGAGAGCCTGAACGCACCATCAGGAACATGTTCACAGTGTGAGGGGGGGAGAGCCTGAACGCACCATCAGGAACATGTTCACAGTGTGAGGGGGGAGAGCCTGAACGCACCATCAGGAACATGTGCACAGTGTGAGGGGGGGAGAGCCTGAACGCACCATCGGGAACATGTTCACAGTGTGAGGGGTGGGGGGGAGAGCCTGAACGCACCATCAGGAACATGTTCACAGTGTGAGGGGTGGGGGGGGAGAGCCTGAACGCACCATCAGGAACATGTTCACAGTGAGAGGGGGGGAGAGCCTGAACGCACCATCAGGAACATGTTCACAGTGAGAGGGGGGGGAGAGCCTGAACGCACCATCAGGAATATGTTCACAGTGAGAGGGGGGGAGAGCCTGAATGCACCATCAGGAACATGTTCACAGTGAGAGGGGGGGAGAGCCTGAACGCACCATCAGGAACATGTTCACAGTGTGAGGGGGGGAGCCTGAACGCACCATCAGGAACATGTTCATAGTGTGAGGGGGGGAGAGCCTGGACGCACCATCAGGAACATGTTCACAGTGTGAGGGGGGGAGCCTGAACGCACCATCAGGAACATGTTCACAGTGTGAGGGGGGGGAGAGCCTGGACGCACCATCAGGAACATGTTCATAGTGTGAGGGGGGGGAGAGCCTGAACGCACCATCAGGAACATGTTCATAGTGTGAGAGGGGGAGAGCCTGAACGCACCATCAGGAACATGTTCACAGTGTGAGGGGGAGAGCCTGAACGCACCATCAGGAACATGTTCACAGTGTGAGGGGGGGAGCCTGAACGCACCATCAGGAACATGTTCACAGTGTGAGGGGGGGAGAGCCTGAACGCACCATCAGGAACATGTCACAGTGTGAGGGGGGGAGCCTGAACGCACATCAGGAACATGTCACAGTGAGGGGGGGGGAGCCTGAACGCACCATCAGGAACATGTTCACAGTGTGAGGGGGGGGGAGCCTGAACGCACCATCAGGAACATGTTCACAGTGTGAGGGGGAGGAGCCTGAACGCACCATCAGGAACATGTTCACAGTGTGAGGGGGGGACCTGAGTCAGTGAGGGGGGGGTGGGGGGGGAGAGCCTGGACGCACCATCAGGAACATGTTCACAGTGTGTTCAACGCAAACCAAAGTTAGCCATGGAGTGCCACAGGGCTCAGTGCTCGGACCTATTTTGTTCACATTATATATGCTTCCGTTAGGCAATATTATAAGGAATCATTCCATAAACTTTCATTGTTATGCGGATGATACTCAACTATATTTATCAATCAAGCCTGATGAAATTAATCATCTAAATAAAATTCAAGACTGCCTTAAGGACTTAAAAACGTGGATGACCTTAAACTTTTTGATGTTAAACACGACCAAAACTGAAGTTATTGTACTTGGCCCGAAGAATCTACGAAACAAATGATCTAAAGATATACTAACTATGGATGGCATTAATTTGGCCTCCAGTGAGACTGTAAGGAATCTTGGTGTTATATTTGATCAGGATTTATCCTTTAACGCCCACATAAAATCAATCTCAAGGACCGCCTACTTCCATCTACGTAACATTGCAGAGATCAGGCATATCTTGCCTCAAAGCGATGCAGAGAAACTAGTCCATGCATTTGTTACTTCTAGGCTGGATTATTGTAACTCTTTACTATCAGGGAGTACCAAGAAGTCAGTCAAGTGGCTTCAGCTGATTCAAAATGCTGCGGCTCGTGTACTAACCAGAGTTAGGAGAAGGGACCACATTACTCCTGTTCTGGCTGCCTTACACTGGCTCCCTATAGAACACAGGATAGCATTTAAAATTCTTCTTCTCGCCTACAAAGCCTTTAATGGGCAGGCGCCATCTTACCTTAAAGAACTCATTATACCCTACTGGCCTACTAGGGCATTGCGCTCCAAGAATGCAGGGTTGTTGGTTATTCCTAGAGTCTCTAAAAGTACAATGGGAGCCAGAGCCTTTTCTTATCAAGCTCCACATTTGTGGAATCAGCTTCCAGTTTGTGTTCGGGCGGCAGACACCCTATCCGTGTTTAAGAGTGCGCTTAAGACCTTCCTTTTTGATAAAGCTTATAGTTAGGGCTGATTAGATTCAGCCCCTAGTTTTGCTGATATAGGCTTAGTTTGTCGGGGGACATCTCCTTCTTCCTTCTCTCTGTCTGTACCTGTGTCCTCTCATGGGGACATCTCACTTCTTCCTTCTCACTGTCTGTCCCTGTGTCCTCTCATGGGGACATCTCACTTCTTCCTTCTCTCTGTCTGTCCCTGTGTCCTCTCATGTCCCATTAACCCAGCTTCCCCACATGTCTTTCTTTTTGGTGTCTATATACGCTGGGATCCGGAGTCATGGATGATCCTGCGGTCCTGTGTCCTGGATCGCGAGCGCTGGATCTTGAGTCGTGGCTGTGGTCCTGGATCATCGGTCCTGATGGATATCCTCGTGGATTCATCTTCCTGTTATACACACATGCATTTCCTAACATCTGGACTACCTATGTTGCAAATGTATTATCTTCTCAATTTCCACACGGCATCTATTGCAGTCTGTCCGTCCTGGAGAGGATCCTCCTCTGCTGCTCTCCTGAGGTTTCTCCATGTTCCCTTAGACTGGGGTTTTCTTTGGAAGTTTTTTGGAAAGAGGGTCTGAGGACAGAGGGTCTGAGGACAGAGGGTCTAAGGACAGAGGGTCTGAGGACAGAGGGTCTGAGGACAGAGGGTCTGAGGACAGAGGGTCTGAGGACAGAGGGTCTGAGGACAGAGGGTCTGAGGACAGAGGGTCTGAGGACAGAGGGTCTGAGGACAGAGGGTCTGAGGACAGAGGGTGTCGTATTGTCATACTGATATTCTGTACAAACTGTGAAGTCCACTGAGACAAATGTAACATTTGTGATATTGGGCTATAAATAAACATTGATTGATTGAGATTGATTGATTGATTGAGGGGGGGAGAGCCTGAACGCACCATCAGAAACACCCTAACCCTGGATATCTCTGAGTTATCTTCACTTACCCTAACAAAGAGATCTATCTAAGCGGTCCTACGACGCTGGTTATCAACTCGCCAGGGTGTCTCCGTCCGGGTGAGTGCGCGTTCACATGAAAGGGGCGGGGTTAGCAACATTTGACCAATCACAAACAGGGACAAGCGTACTGACAGCGCAGCGTCATACTTCCTGAATGAAAAGTCAACTATAATATTAGACACATGAAGAATGTGATCAGTTTGATCAGTTCTCTGGACGCTGGTCTCCTGCTGGTCTCCTGCTGGTCTCCTGCTGGTCTCCTGCTGGTCTCCTGCTGGTCTCCTGCTGGTCTCCTGCTGGTCTCCTGCTGGTCTCCTGCTGGTCTCCCCCGCAGCACGGAGACAGCGAAGGCGTGATCCCTTCAACAGAAGAAGAAGCCTCCTCTTACAGATGATGTTCTTCTGAAGCCAACAACATATTTGTGTTTTCTTTCAACATCAGATCAATAAAAAGCCTCTTAGCTGCACTCAGCGCCCGCCATCGAGCGCTGACCCGCCTCGATGCCAAAGACACGAGGACTTTATTTACTATACTTAAATATATTTAAATTAATAAACCATCTTTTATGTTAGGCATGCCGGACAGGCTTCACCTCTCTCTCAACAGCTTCTTCAAAGCTTTGAGAAGGTCTCCCTGTCTCACGGTCGTCCCGCGTGAGGACACTGTCCTCATGCGGTGTCCTCATAGACCACCTCTTATCTTTCTAGCATCTAACC
>CM070448.1:28941286-28946286 GCA_036324595.1 Champsocephalus gunnari | reverse complement strand
GTGGTGATGTCTCTACGTGTCGTGGTGATGTCTCTACGTGTCGTGGCGATGTCTCTACGCGGTGATGTCTCTACGTGGTGATGTCTCTACGTGGTGATGTCTCTACGTGGTGATGTCTCTACGTGGTGATGTCTCTACGTGGTGATGTCTCTACGTGGCGATGTCTCTACGTGGCGATGTCTCTACGTGGCGATGTCTCTACGTGGTGATGTCTCTACGTGGTGATGTCTCTACGTGGTGATGTCTCTACGTGGTGATGTCTCTACGCGTGGTGGTGATGTCTCTACGTGTCGTGGTGATGTCTCTACGCGTCGTGGTGATGTCTCTACGCGTCATGGTGATGTCTCTACGCGTCGTGGCGATGGACAGACACTAATGGGCTCCCAGCAGCAGCAGTGGATTAAGGGCAGCCACCTCGCTGTGTTCCTGCTCCTCTAAATGAAATGAGGCTTCATCTGTGCGTGTGTGTGTGTGTGTGTGTGTGTGTGCGTGTGTGTGTGTGTGTGTGTGTGTGTGTGTGTGTGTGTGTGTGTGTTTGCACTGTTCATTTGAAGAGGCTGACACGCTGTGATCTAGTTCCTCTGCTCAGGTCTGTCTAATTACCGGCCTGATCACCGGCTGACCTTTCACATTCAGGCTGGACAGACGAGAGCGGCGCCACCGTGATAGAGCGGATAATAAGAGCAGGAGGGTGTGTGTGTGTGTGTGCGTGTGTGTGTGTGTGTGTGTGTGTGTGTGTGTGTGTGTGTGTGTGTGTGTGGTGTGAACTGACCCGTGTTCCTCTGATCTCTCCTCTCTTTATCTTCTGTATTGTCTTCATCTTTCCTCTCTCCTTTCCTCCTTTCCTCCCTGCCTCTGTGCTCCTGCTCTAATCCATCCGCCTGCAGCCAAACTGTTTCTACTGGTGCCTCAAATAATGGGATAGCCTCCTCGTCCCGTTTCTACGCTCAGGTAAAGGAAATGTCAGACTCAGAGTAATATAACAGTTGACCGGTGATGGAGACTTTCACAATAAGAGAATAAGAGCGATTCCTTCTGGATCAAAGTCCTTCTCCAGGGCTCCTGGAGGCGGTTGGTGTGTGCAGAGTCCTGATGATGAGAGCAAGGCGTGGGTCAGGGGCTGAGTAACACACACACTTACATATACATCTTCCTTTAATGAGCAGTTACCATGCGACGGAGTCAAGCTCCCGAGCTCTCTGTGAGGAAGCAGCTGCTGATTATCTGTCCAACCACACACACTGTTCCAGGAAAGGTCGAGCACAAAACTAGGGATTAAATAAGATGGCTCGAGTCACAGGAAATGATCCTTCGGTGCTTTTATTTTAAAATGCTGAAAGACACAAAGTAACAAGGATTTACATAAAGAAAAGAAAAGCTGAATATATACAGGCCGCGGACATGGGACTGGTCCTCTCTGCCTCCTGCCACAGTCAGACCGCCCTCCTGCCACAGTCAGACTGCCCTCCTGCCACAGTCAGACCTGCCCTCCTGCCACAGTCAGACCTGCCCTCCTGCCCTCCTGCCACAGTCAGACCGCCTTCCACAACACTTGGCCAGGGGTTTAGACATGTTAAGCCCCTCCCCAGAGGACAATCCACTATGTCTACCCCTAACCCGTGTCATTCGTATCTACACTGAACACAAATATAAACGCAACACTTTTGTTTTTGCTCCCATGTCTCACGAGATGAACTCAAAGATCTAAAACATGTTCTATAAACACAAAATAACCATTTCTCTCAAATATTGTTCACAAATCTGAAACAATGTGTGATAGTGAGCACTTCTCCTTTGCCGAGATAATCCATCCCACCTCACAGGCGTGCCTTAGGCTGGCCACAATAGAAGGCCACTCTGAAAGGTGCAGTTTTGCTTTATTGGGGGGGTCTGGGGGGGGTCCGAAAACCAGTCCGTATCTGGTGTTAGGGGTAGGGTTAGGGTTAGGGGTAGGGTTAGGATTAGGGAACTAGAGAAAGAGAGTCGGCTGTTCCTCTGAGTGATAGATACTCTCTGCTCTGCTTTCTGCACGGACCAATCAGCTGCTCTGCTTTCTGCACGGACCGATCAGCTGCTCTGCGTTCTGCACGGACCAATCAGCTGCTCTCTCTGGAAACATCGTTGGCTGAGATCAGTCCGACTCTTTGAAACATCTCTGTTGCCGGAAATGCATCCACGAAGGAGCCATCAGTGTCTCCTCGGTTATAGCTCCTCCAGAGAGCCTCCTCTCTCCTCTCTCCTCTCTCCTCTCTCCTCGGTTAGAGCTCCTCCAGAGAGCCTCCTCTCTCCTCTCTCCTCTCTCCTCTCTCCTCGGTTAGAGCTCCTCCAAAGAGCCTCCTCTCTCCTCTCTCCTCTCTCCTCTCTCCTCTCTCCTCGATTATATCTCCTCCAGAGAGCCTCCTCTCTCCTCTCTCCTCTCTCCTCTCTCCTCTCTCTCTAACCCACTACCGGAGGACCGAGGAGTCGAGGAGTCGAGGAGTCGAGGAGTCGAGGAGGGGGATTTGATGAAATGAGACACGGCCCAGGACCCTCAGTGTGTGTTACATGATGTCATTATTTCCTGAGTGTGTGTGAGTACTGAGAGCTGATTGGAGGAGACTCAGATCAGCTGTCTCCTGGTGAGGAAGTGAGAGCAGCTGGGTGTGTGTGATGATCTACACCTGATCCTCTCTTAGAAAGCTCACACACTCTCTCCTCTTCAGACCTCACACACACACACACACACACACACACACACACACACACACACAGCTCAAACACACACACAGCTCACACACACACAGCTCACACACACACAGCTCACACACACACAGCTCACACACATACACACACACACAGCTCACACACTCTCTCCTCTTCAGACCTCACACACACACACACACACTCTGCTCTTCAGACCTCACACACACACACACACACACAGCTCACACACTCTCTCCTCTTCAGACCTCACACACACACACACACACACACACACACAGCTCAAACACACACACAGCTCACACACACACAGCTCACACACACACACAGCTCACACACACAGCTCACACACATACACACACACACACACACAGCTCACACACTCTCTCCTCTTCAGACCTCACACACACACACACACACACTCTGCTCTTCAGACCTCACACACACACACACACACAGCTCACACACTCTCTCCTCTACAGACCTCACACACACACACACACACACACACTCTGCTCTTCAGACCTCACACACACACACAGCTCACACACACAGCTTGTCAGACCTCACACACTCTCTCCTCTTCAGACCTCACACACACACACACACACACACACACACACACACATACACAGCTCACACACACAGCTCACACACACACACAGCTCACACACTCTCTCCTCTTCAGACCTCACACACGCACACACAGCTCACACACACAGCTTGTCAGACCTCACACACTCTCTCCTCTTCAGACCTCACACACGCGCACACACACACACACACACACACTCTGCTTCCTTCCCTTTCTGAGTGGAGGGACTCTGAGCTCTCTGAATCTGGAGCGAGTATCAGATCATCTCTCCTCGCCGGCCTCTTTCCCACAATGCACTGGTTTTCTCTGAAACCTTGAACTGGTCAAACAGTAGCATTACATGGACCTCTCTGCGTCTCTGTGTGAGTGGTGAGGACGCTGAGGGCGAAGACGTGCGTCTCGTAGCTCTTGGACATGCATTCAGGACGAAGAAGAAGACGTGCTTCACGCAGCAGACCCTCCAGCGTCCTCAGGCCTCGTGGAGCGGCTCCAACATCTCACGCGCGTTCGGGGAAATAAGATCCGACTGAATCCTCGTGTTATTAAAGAGAAACTAAGTGAACCCAGCCACGCAGTTAGATCCAGCTTCCTCTAATACGATAGTTATATCAGATATCTCGTGAAGCACTCTCAATTGAAATCTCCGTATGTGGACCGTAATGAGTTTCCTGCTTGGATCCAATTTGAGAGCCTCTAATGGAGCCGTAATGTTTCCCCGCATGGCGAATTAACAGCCCGCACGAGGCGGAGCAGAAACACACTTTCTTACTCACTTTGAGGCTCTGCTCCCTGAAGAAATAACATGGCAGAGAGATGAGGAGACATTATTAATATGACTGCACACGGCTTATTGCACACGTGCACTATTTAAATATTGGTTTCCACAAACAGCGCTGGATGTTAGAGTAATGAAGCGAGGCAGGGGGGGGGGCAGGGGGGGGGTCTGTAGGAAACAGAGCTGCCGCTTCTTCTGTGTCCGAGCGTCTCATATCCATCACACAACAACAGATTCATCAGGACCCCCCCCTCCTCATCTCAGGACCACCCCCCCCCTCATCTCAGGACCCCCCCCTCATCTCAGGATCCCCCCCTCATCTCAGGACCCCCCCTCATCTCAGGACCCCCCCCCCTCATCTCAGGACCCCCCCCTCATCTCAGGACCCCCCCCTCATCTCAGGACCCCCCCTCCTCATCTCTGTCCTGCAGCCTCCTCTGGACGCTTCATGCCAACATTACCAAAGCGATGTCCCTTTGAAACGCAGGACACTGAAGACTGTTTGCTGCCAGACAGAATGTTCTATGCGGAGAACTCGAGTATCGACTCGAGTAAACGTAAAGAAACCCAAAGACCTTTCGGGTTCCGTTCAAAGTGCTCTATTAGAAAGTTCAATTGATCAGCTGGCGACCTACAACACGTCCTTAATCAAACAAAGCGACAGGCGTGCGGGCCAACCCTTTTCAGACCTCCTCTCTCGACTTCCTGCCGAGTCATTTACGCTCAGGAAGGAACGTGAAACTAGAGAAGTCCATAAGCAAAACCAAACTCTACAACAACTGTATAATTATAATTCATAGTTATTCAGTTCATTTGAGTTGACTCACAATAATATGCAATTGGCTCACCAACATAAATAAATGGCTCTTACACTATTATCCCAAACAGAGACATCAACCAATCACGTCGTAGCAAACGGACGCAGTAGAA
>CM070448.1:28928786-28933786 GCA_036324595.1 Champsocephalus gunnari | reverse complement strand
ACACTACGTCCTCTTTCAGTCCAACACTACGTCCTCTTTCAGTCCAACACTACGTCCTCTTTCAGTCCAACACTACGTCCTCTTTCAGTCCAACACCACGTCCTTTTCAGTCCAACACTACGTCCTCTTTCAGTCCAACACCACGTCCTCTTTCAGTCCAACACTACGTCCTCTTTCAGTCCAACACTACGTCCTCTTTCAGTCCAACACCACGTCCTCTCTTTCAGAACAACAGTCCAACACCACGTCCTCTCTCAGAACAACATAACGTCCTCTTTCAGTCCAACACTACGTCCTCTTTCAGTCCAACACTACGTCCTCTTTCAGTCCAACACCACGTCCTCTTTCAGTCCAACACTACGTCCTCTTTCAGTCCAACACTACGTCCTCTTTCAGTCCAACACTACGTCCTCTTTCAGAACAACACTACGTCCTCTTTCAGTCCAACACTACGTCCTCTTCCAGTCCAACACTACGTCCTCTTTCAGAACAACACTACGTCCTCTTTCAGTCCAACACTACGTCCTCTTTCAGTCCAACACCACGTCCTCTTTCAGTCCAACACCACGTCCTCTCTTTCAGAAGAACAGTCCAACACCACGTCCTCTCTCAGAACAACAGTCCAACACTACATCCTCTTTCAGAACAACACCACGTCCTCTTTCAGTCCAACACCACGTCCTCTCTTTCAGAACAACAGTCCAACACCACGTCCTCTCTCAGAACAACATAACGTCCTCTTTCAGTCCAACACTACGTCCTCTTTCAGTCCAACACTACGTCCTCTTTCAGTCCAACACTACGTCCTCTTTCAGTCCAACACCACGTCCTCTTTCAGTCCAACACTACGTCCTCTTTCAGTCCAACACTACGTCCTCTTTCAGTCCAACACTACGTCCTCTTTCAGAACAACACTACGTCCTCTTTCAGTCCAACACTACGTCCTCTTCCAGTCCAACACTACGTCCTCTTTCAGAACAACACTACGTCCTCTTTCAGTCCAACACTACGTCCTCTTTCAGTCCAACACCACGTCCTCTTTCAGTCCAACACCACGTCCTCTCTTTCAGAAGAACAGTCCAACACCACGTCCTCTCTCAGAACAACAGTCCAACATCACGTCCTCTTTCAGTCCAACACTACGTCCTCTTTCAGTCCAACACTACGTCCTCTTTCAGTCCAACACTACGTCCTCTTTCAGAACAACACTACGTCCTCTTTCAGTCCAACACTACGTCCTCTTTCAGTCCAACACAACGTCCTCTTTCAGTCCAACACCACGTCCTCTCTTTCAGAACAACAGTCCAACACCACGTCCTCTCTCAGAACAACAGTCCAACACCACGTCCTCTCTCAGAACAACAGTCCAACACCACGTCCTCTTTCAGAACAACAGTCCAACACCACGTCCTCTTTCAGAACAACAGTCCAACACTACGTCCTCTTTCAGTCCAACACTACGTCCTCTTTCAGTCCAACACTACGTCCTCTTTCAGAACAACACTATGTCCTCTTTCAGTCCAACACTACGTCCTCTTTCAGTCCAACACTACGTCCTCTTTCAGTCCAACACTACGTCCTCTTTCAGTCCAACACTACGTCCTCTTTCAGAACAACACTACTTTCAGTCCAACACTACGTCCTCTTTCAGTCCAACACTACGTCCTCTTTCAGTCCAACACTACGTCCTCTTTCAGTCTAACACCACGTCCTTTTCAGTCCAACACTACGTCCTCTTTCAGTCCAACACCACGTCCTCTTTCAGTCCAACACTACGTCCTCTTTCAGTCCAACACTACGTCCTCTTTCAGTCCAACACCACGTCCTCTTTCAGTCCAACACCACGTCCTCTTTCAGTCCAACACCACGTCCTCTTTCAGAACAACACTACGTCCTCTTTCAGTCCAACACTACGTCCTCTTTCAGAACAACACTACGTCCTCTTTCAGTCCAACACTACGTCCTCTTTCAGTCCAACACTACGTCCTCTTTCAGTCCAACACTACGTCCTCTTTCAGTCCAACACTACGTCCTCTTTCAGTCCAACACTACGTCCTCTTTCAGTCCAACACTACGTCCTCTTTCAGAACAACACCACGTCCTCTTTCAGTCCAACACCACGTCCTCTCTTTCAGAACAACAGTCCAACACCACGTCCTCTCTCAGAACAACATAACGTCCTCTTTCAGTCCAACACTACGTCCTCTTTCAGTCCAACACTACGTCCTCTTTCAGTCCAACACTACGTCCTCTTTCAGTCCAACACCACGTCCTCTTTCAGTCCAACACCACGTCCTCTCTTTCAGAACAACAGTCCAACACCACGTCCTCTCTCAGAACAACATAACGTCCTCTTTCAGTCCAACACTACGTCCTCTTTCAGTCCAACACTACGTCCTCTTTCAGTCCAACACCACGTCCTCTTTCAGTCCAACACTACGTCCTCTTTCAGTCCAACACTACGTCCTCTTTCAGTCCAACACTACGTCCTCTTTCAGAACAACACTACGTCCTCTTTCAGTCCAACACTACGTCCTCTTCCAGTCCAACACTACGTCCTCTTTCAGAACAACACTACGTCCTCTTTCAGTCCAACACTACGTCCTCTTTCAGTCCAACACCACGTCCTCTCTTTCAGAAGAACAGTCCAACACCACGTCCTCTCTCAGAACAACCGTCCAACATCACGTCCTCTTTCAGTCCAACACTACGTCCTCTTTCAGTCCAACACTACGTCCTCTTTCAGTCCAACACTACGTCCTCTTTCAGAACAACACTACGTCCTCTTTCAGTCCAACACTACGTCCTCTTTCAGTCCAACACAACGTCCTCTTTCAGTCCAACACCACGTCCTCTCTTTCAGAACAACAGTCCAACACCACGTCCTCTCTCAGAACAACAGTCCAACACCACGTCCTCTCTCAGAACAACAGTCCAACACCACGTCCTCTTTCAGAACAACAGTCCAACACCACGTCCTCTTTCAGTCCAACACTACGTCCTCTTTCAGTCCAACACTACGTCCTCTTTCAGAACAACACTACGTCCTCTTTCAGTCCAACACTACGTCCTCTTTCAGTCCAACACTACGTCCTCTTTCAGTCCAACACCACGTCCTCTTTCAGTCCAACACCACGTCCTCTCTCAGAACAACAGTCCAACACCACGTCCTCTCTCAGAACAACAGTCCAACACCACGTCCTCTCTCAGAACAACAGTCCAACACCACGTCCTCTTTCAGAACAACAGTCCAACACCACGTTCTCTTTCAGTCCAACACCACGTCCTCTTTCAGTCCAACACTACGTCCTCTTTCAGTCCAACACTACGTCCTCTTTCAGAACAACACTACGTCCTCTTTCAGTCCAACACTACGTCCTCTTTCAGTCCAACACTACGTCCTCTTTCAGTCCAACACCACGTCCTCTTTCAGAACAACAGTCCAACACCACGTCATCTTTCAGTCCAACACTACGCCCTCTTTCAGTCCAACACTACGTCCTCTTTCAGTCCAACACTACGTCCTCTTTCAGAACAACACTACGTCCTCTTTCAGTCCAACACTACGTCCTCTTTCAGTCCAACACTACGTCCTCTTTCAGTCCAACACCACGTCCTCTTTCAGTCCAACACCACGTCCTCTCTCAGAACAACAGTCCAACATCACGTCCTCTTTCAGTCCAACACTACGTCCTCTTTCAGTCCAACACTACGTCCTCTTTCAGTCCAACACTACGTCCTCTGTCAGAACAACACTACGTCCTCTTTCAGTCCAACACTACGTCCTCTTTCAGTCCAACACTACGTCCTCTTTCAGTCCAACACTACGTCCTCTTTCAGTCCAACACCACGTCCTCTTTCAGTCCAACATCACGTGCTCTTTCAGTCCAACACTACGTCCTCTTTCAGTCCAACACCACGTCCTCTTTCAGTCCAACACTACGTCCTCTTTCAGTCCAACACTACGTCCTCTTTCAGTCCAACACTACGTCCTCTTTCAGAACAACACTACGTCCTCTTTCAGTCCAACACTACGTCCTCTTTCAGTCCAACACCACGTCCTCTTTCAGTCCAACACTACGTCCTCTTTCAGAACAACAGTCCAACACCACGTCCTCTCTCAGAACAACAGTCCAACACCACGTCCTCCCTTTCAGAACAACAGTCCAACACCACGTCCTCTCTCAGAACAACAGTCCAACACCACGTCCTCTCTTTCAGAACAACAGTCCAACACCACGTCCTCTCTCAGAACAACAGTCCAACACCACGTCCTCTCTCAGAACAACAGTCCAACACCACGTCCTCTCTCAGAACAACAGTCCAACACCACGTCCTCTCTCAGAACAACAGTCCAACACCACGTCCTCTCTTTCAGAACAACAGTCCAACACCACGTCCTCTCTCAGAACAACAGTCCAACACCACGTCCTCTCTTTCAGAACAACAGTCCAACACCACGTCCTCTCTCAGAACAACAGTCCAATAGTCGAATGACTTGACTTGACTCTCATCACAGTGGCTTGAGACTTGCTCCCACCTCTGCTACATGCTAGTGGAGCCGATGGGTGTAACAGAGTGTGAGAGAGAAACAGGGTGTGACTCAGGTGAGGAAGGTGGCTGAGAAATGCTAATGCGGAAAATAGATAAGTGAGGGAGCAGACTGTGACAAAGTCATTGCAGCTGTGAAATAAGACCCGCCCCCCCCCCTGTAATACATCTGAATCCTTTAAGAGATGTAAACCCTCATTAACCATCCAGACTGTCTCTGTTTCATGGACGTGTGTTTATTCACACAACCTTGATGAATTCTGGCAATATAGAGACAAACAAGGTGTTAGAGGACTGTCTGCACACACACACACACACACACACACACACACACACACACACACACACACAGCATTATCTCTGAGGGCTGTGGACACAATGTGCTGTTTGCTTTGTGATTATTATTTTCATTTGATTGGACAGTTTTTTGACACTTGCATTATAATATG
>CM070448.1:28921286-28923786 GCA_036324595.1 Champsocephalus gunnari | reverse complement strand
ATAAACACGTCGATAGTGAAGTGCAGTCTCTTCTCCTAAGTCCTTTTGACTTCTCCTATCCACTATCCCTTAAGGCCCCGTCACACTGTCCCGAAGCGGACACCACCCGATGGACACACGAATATGGAATTGTGAATTTCGCACGAAGATGGCCCCGAACGCACGAAGGCAACATTTACGTTACATTTAAGACATACTGCAACGAAAGTACCACAAACATGATGTTACAGCACTATGATACTGTACTGATATCTCCAGACTTTGTTCTTTACTTCCTCCGTCTTTATATGTAGAAGATATTACGTTTTCTCCGTCATGTTGTTTCCATAGCAACAACAACTTCCTGTCAACTTGCCTTCAAAATAATATATGATATCCTTTTTAGTTTCACAGAACACAAATTGCGTTATTTACATAATATGTTTACGTGATTTTGTTGTGCAACAAAACAACCCGATGGACACACGATAAAGGAAATGTTCAAATTCGGCTGTGATCGTAGCATCGGGCCGTTCGTGAGGGCGTCTGAGCCATCGTCTGACCGCTGGTGGAATTTCTCGGGCTCCGGCAGCAACTTCGTGAGCGGCGGCAAAATCTTTGACATACCTACAAACAGCCGAAGGACCTCGAGAAGGTTCATCTTCGTGTTGAATTCGTGTGTCCATGTTGCCCTTCGTACGGCCATCGTGAGGGCATCGTGTTATCATCGGTGCCATCGTGCATTCGCCCCGATCAGAGTGAGGGCGAATGCACCGATGATAACACGAAGATGACACGACTGGACGAGATGCCCTCACGAGTGCCTTACGGAGTTGCTGCCGGAGCCTGAGAAACTCCCCCGGCGGGCACACGAAGGCTTAGACACCCTCACGAACGGCCCGATGTTCAGACGCCCTCATGAACGGCCCGATGTTCAGACGCCCTCACGAACGGCCCGATGTTCAGACGCCCTCACGAACGGCCCGATGTTCAGACGCCCTCACGAACGGCCCGATGTTCAGACGCCTCACGAACGGCCCGATGTTCAGACGCCCTCACGAACGGCCCGATGCTCAGACGCCCTCACGAACGGCCCGATGTTCAGACGCCCTCACGAACGGCCCGATGTTCAGACGCCCTCACGAACGGCCCGATGCTCATACGCCTCACGAACGGCCCAATGTTCAGACGCCCTCACGAACGGCCCGATGTTCAGACGCCCTCACGAACGGCCCGATGTTGCTGCGGTCACAGCCGAATTTGAACGTTTCCTTTCTCGTGTGCCATCGGGTGTGACGGGCGCTTTAACCCCGTGACCTTTCACTCAGAGGTCACGGAATAGACGATAGGAGCTGATTTTTGGATTATCCGACCGCAACCTGTGTCTTTAGGCGTGGCCGGCTCTGATTGGCTGGAGTGTCTCCTTTCAGCCATGACACAACACACACAGATCCCCGTGGCGATCAGGACATCAGGAAACTGGAAGAACATGTTTTATTAAATAGTATTCTTGCTGTTCACACCGGCAGCCATGTTGTTTGTTCTCCAGATGTCAGACGTCTCAATCAGAGATCCAGAGACTGCAACACGGTCATTTATATGGTAACCCTTAGTAGTCCAGGTTTCTGACGGAGCCTGAAGGCATCACGAGGCCCCGGCTCTGTGTGGATGCTCCTGCAGCCCTGCATTGTATTTAAACACACACACACACACACACACACACACACACACACACACAGACACACACACACAGACACACACACACAGACAGACACACACAGACACACACACACACAGACAGACACACACAGACACAAACACACACACAGACACACACACACACACACACACACAGACACACACACACACACAGACACACAGACACACACACACACACAGACACACATACACACACACAGACACACACACACACACACACACACAGACACACACAGACACACATACACACACACACACAGACACAGAAAATAATATATTATATCCTTTTTAGTTTCACAGAACACAAATTGGGTTATTTACATAATATGTTTACGTGATTTTGTTGTGCAATAAAACAACCGGATGGACACACGATAAAGGGAACGTTCGAATTCGGCTGTGATCGTAGCATCGGGCCGTTCGTGAGGGCGTCTGAGCCATCGTCTGACCGCCGGTGGAGTTTCTCAGGCTCCGGCAGCAACTTCGTGAGCGGCGGCAAAATCTTCGGCATGCCTACAAACAGCCGAAGGACCTCGAGAAGGTTCATCTTCGTGTTGAATTCGTGTCCATGTTGCCCTTCGTACGGCCATCGTGAGGGCATCGTGTTCTCATCGGTGCCATCAGTGCATTCGCCCCGATCAGAGTGAGGGCGAATGCACCGATGATAACACGAAGATGACACGACTGGACGAGATGCCCTCACGAGTGCCTTACGGAGTTGCTGCCGGAGCCTGAGAAACTCCACCAGCGGTCACACGATGGCTCAGACGCCTCACGAACGGCCCGATGTTCAGCCGCCCTC
>CM070448.1:28898786-28913786 GCA_036324595.1 Champsocephalus gunnari | reverse complement strand
GTGAAAATACTTCCGGTTAGCTTTCGCCTGTGGTTAAAGTTTATTTTGAAAAGCTATTCCGGAAAGGATCTAGCTTGCAGGGCCGTTTCTAGCTGTTCGGGGGCCCTATGCAAGATGCTGTTCGGGGGCCCTAGTTTTCACTCCAATGGGGGGGAGTCCGAAGCCTTTAAGTGGATCTGTGGAGACGCATCAACCTGTTACACTTTAATATGAACACAGGCTAATTTCACGAAAACCAAGCAATTGAAAATTACAAAAACTGATATTAAAAAGGTAAACAAAAAGGCTCCTCTACGTGAATACATGCAAGAGATGCAGCATTTTCTCAACAATGTTTAATTTACATTTGTCATCTTCCTCAGACGTCACTCATTGGCTGTCAGCCCAGAACCCCAGCCCCAGCTTTGCTATCATTGCAGTTTAGTCGTGTTTATATCCTACATTGGATTTGTAAGCATATAATGCGTCACCGAACACACAGTGGCGACTGGTCATCGGGGGCAGCCCCACCTGGCGTCAGCAGGAAGTGAACAATGTTTGAGAGAAATGGTTATTTTGTGATTATAGAAAACGTTTTAGATCTTTGAGTTCATCTCGTGAACAATGGGAGCAAAAACAAAAGTGTTGCGTTCATATTTTTGTTCAGTGTAGTTTCCGCTCTTTGTGGTCTGGTGTGGTCTGGTGTGGTCTGGTGTGGTGTGGTCTGGTGTGGTCTGGTCTGGTCTGGTGTGGTCTGGTCTGGTCTGGTCTGGTGTGGTCTGGTCTGGTCTGGTGTGGTGTGGTCTGGTGTGGTGTGGTCTGGTGTGGTCTGGTGTGGTGTGGTCTGGTGTGGTGTGGTCTGGTGTGGTCTGGTGTGGTGTGGTCTGGTGTGGTCTGGTCTGGTCTGGTGTGGTCTGGTCTGGTCTGGTCTGGTGTGGTCTGGTCTGGTGTGGTCTGGTCTGGTCTGGTGTGGTCTGGTATGGTATGGTCTGGTGTGGTATGGTGTGGTCTGGTCTGGTCTAGTGTGGTCTGGTGTGGTCTGGTGTGGTCTGGTGTGGTCTGGTGTGGTCTGGTATGGTCTGGTGTGGTCTGGTATGGTCTGGTGTGGTCTGGTGTGGTCTGGTATGGTCTGGTGTGGTCTGGTATGGTCTGGTGTGGTCTGGTGTGGTCTGGTCTGGTGTGGTCTGGTCTGGTCTGGTCTGGTGTGGTATGGTGTGGTCTGGTCTGGTGTGGTCTGGTCTGGTCTAGTGTGGTCTGGTGTGGTCTGGTGTGGTCTGGTGTGGTCTGGTATGGTCTGGTGTGGTCTGGTATGGTCTGGTGTGGTCTGGTGTGGTCTGGTCTGGTGTGGTCTGGTCTGGTCTGGTCTGGTGTGGTCTGGTGTGGTCTGGTGTGGTCTGGTGTGGTGTGGTGTGGTCTGGTGTGGTCTGGTGTGGTCTGGTGTGGTCTGGTCTGGTCTAGTCTGGTGTGGTCTGGTCTGGTCTGGTCTGGTGTGGTCTGGTGTGGTCTGGTGTGGTCTGGTGTGGTGTGGTCTGGTGTGGTCTGGTGTGGTGTGGTGTGGTCTGGTGTGGTGTGGTGTGGTCTGGTCTGGTCTGGTGTGGTCTGGTGTGGTCTGGTGTGGTCTGGTGTGGTCTGGTGTGGTCTGGTGTGGTCTGGTCTGAGCCTGAGATGGAAACTCCTCCCTGATTGGGCCCGATGGAGCGAGAGAAGCAGGAAGTGACAGACGCTCGTCTTTCGTTTTGTGTATATCGTGTTCTCGATTTCTATAAACTCCTAGTCCCTGAAGAAGTTATGATATATTAATGTTCGAGTGACTGTCAGCCTTCACGTCTCCAGAGTCCTCTGACAGAGGATAGGAACAGATAGCATTATATATTATTACAGCTCCTTCACATGTCATGCTCATAACAAAGCAGCCATTGAAGCACAGTCCAGACGTGAGAGAGCCTCACCGCCGTCTCTGCATCTCCTTCCAGGCAGTCAGCCTCAGGCGAGCGGCTTAACCGGATCATCTGCCCACCGAGTTAACAAAGCAGCGCTAACTGATTAATGACGATATTGAATATTTAGCCACATTGTGCTCCACCAGCTAAGACTTAACACCTGTCTGCCATCCTCTACGAACCTCCCGCGTCACGTGATGCTCCTTTAACGAGGACACACACGCTGCCGGTCAGAGATCAGTGCTGGGTCAGATCAGGAACCACCGTCGTCTATAGATCCATGATGTGTTAAAGACACCGTTCATGCTCTCATGGTAGCTCCAGCAGTGATGCAAGACATGTGTTCGAGACACTTTTGAACATTGTCAGACTTGAGAGACATTATGAAAACTCTTTATTGTGTATCAGTTATCACAGAGTGCAGACTGGCTGGAGACTGGTTTATATCCTTAAGCATTCATTGAGGAACGTCTTCAGAGAGGTTCATAAAGTGAGACACAAGAGACTCTCAAACCCTCGGCTGAGACGAACCCAGAAAGCAGGAGCACGTCGTGGGTTCTGGAAACATGATGACGCTTCCTGGAATCTGCTGGAATATTGATCTGTCAATCATCCTGCCAGTGTGCACGGGAGGGCGCCGAGGTGTGCACGTGTTGTCTCCACTGAAACACACTGAGAAACTCAAAGCTGAGAAATACTAGATCGTCCCTGTCAGTAATCTACGTCAGCATCGGACAACTCTCACGACACTCAGAGTTCTGCACGGAGAAATGGAACCTGTTAGAAACAACCATTGATAAACTAATAAGACGAAATACATCGTCATCCACACTTACCTAATGTTTTCAGATACACAGAAAGAAAGCATTTTTACACAAGTCGCCGTGTTGGATGGTCGTGATCTGACGGCCCACAACTCAAAGCATTCGTCCATTAGGCGTTGGTACCAAGTTTCCCGCCCATCAGGTGACCGATGTCCCGCCCACCAGGTGACCGGTGTCCCACTCATCAGGTGACAGGTGTCCCACTCATCAGGTGACAGGTGTCCCACCCATCAGGTGACAGGTGTCCCCCCCATCAGGTGACCGGTGTCCCGCCCATCAGGTGACCGGTGTCCCGCCCATCAGGTGACCGGTGTCCCGCCCATCAGGTGTACCGCCCATCAGGTGACAGGTGTCCCGCCCATCAGGTGACCGGTGTCCCGCCCATCAGGTGACCGGTGTCCCGCCCATCAGGTGACCAGTGTCCCGCCCATCAGGTGACAGGTGTCCCGCCCATCAGGTGACCGATGTCCCGCCCATCAGGTGACTTAAAGCTCATAAAACACTCTGGTTTCCGGACCCTCAGAGAAGCACCTGAATGCAGCATTCAAACTAAACTGGCAGTACTCAGAAAACTAGAGAAACGTATCTCATCATAACGTCAGAGGACAATCCTTCTTACCTTTCGTGAGGACATGCCATCCTCACTTATATAAAATATATCTGAGCACGAGGACACACAGTCGCACAGACAGAGATGTGTGTGAAAGTAACAGGGACACTTTAACGTAGGCGTAGGACGTTCAGCTGCTAGATCCCGCCTCTCACACTCAAGGGTTTCTTAATGGCAGGTCAGTGTGAGTCAGCTGCCATAAGCCTTAATTAAGAGAAGCCCGAAACACCGTCTGAGTGTTTGGGCTTTTGGACGTTGTTAATCCAGTAGAACACGGGGCCGTCCCTCCCTACAGGCAGATCACGCAGACTGCGGAGGGGGCCTCAACTGAGCTCATCGTGGTGCGGCACCCCCCCGTCGACGCTCTCGAAACAGAGGGCCTCATCATCTAACTTTGCGTAGGGCCTCAAGTCGGCCAGGGACGGCCTGGTAGTACAGAGCACTGCCAAGGACTATAATGAAGGTTGCTAAGGAGGATCCAGAGAGAGAAAGCAAAAGAGGTTGAAAGATGAATCACCAGAAGAAGGCGGACAGGAAGTGACACTAACAGGACACGCAATGGCTCTGCAGTTTGTTTAGCATATGGCCGTGTACTACGCGGGATAATGAAGGCCGGGTGAGACCAGGCTGACTAATCGCACAACATCTTCAAAGACACCTCTCATCCTGCAAACCATCTGTTCGTCCTCCTGCCCTCGGAGGCGCCTCCGGTCCAAGACCAGCAGGTTCAGGGTCAGCTTCGTCCCCAGGGCTGCTACCCGCTGACCTCTGCCCGCTGATACACTCGAGCCCTTTCCCTCCACCCACCTGTTATATGTTACTGTCAATGCCGTGTACACTGTGTATATATATTCATCATATTCGTTTATAATTATGCTCACTGTGTCGACTCCTGCACTGCTGTTCAGATGCCTAAACCTACATTCGTCACTAGCACATGTACGATGTGATGACAATAAAGTTGAATCTGATCTGATCTACAGCAAAAAGTAATACATCACTGTAACTCCCTTGCTTTTGTAACGCGTTGCACCCCACACTGATGTTACGGTACCGTACGGTATGTTACGGTACATTACTCTATGTGACTTCGTGCTGGCTGCAGGGTGTCCTTCACTTCCTAATAATGTCTAGTTCACTGTTTGCACTAGCTGTGTCTTAAATAAGTAACCATGGCAACAGGAATGCAGTCAAAGCACATGACTGAAGACAACACACACACACACACACACACACACCTTACATCGGGTGTGTCTTTTAGTCTCCATGAGAAGCACCTTTTAGAAAGCAGCTCCACGTGAAGCCAACAATCGGACTGTGTGAGCGACACACACACACACACACAGACACACACACTGTGAGGGGGGCTGTGATCCAGCATCAGCACATCACACACACACATTAAAACATCTCAGACAGGACAGCAGACGTAGTGCAGCAAGGTTCTGTAGAAGTAGAACCTTTATTTATCCAGGAAAATCAATTAAGAACAAATTGTTATTTACAATGAGACCTGACGGGAGGCAGAGGCTTCCTGAGGGGACGGGGGTTGGGAGGAAATAAAAGGACACACTCCGGGCACTACAGAACCCAGGAGACAACACAAACACACAGAGCAAAGATGACAGGCATATAAAAACTCTAAAACGATATTGCTGTGGTTCAGTCAGTCATTACAACCAGCATCAATGGTATCTGTGGTGTCGATGGACGTATGAAGGGTAGCTCTGAGCGGGTTAGGGTGAGGCTTCAGAGTTCTGTGGTATCGATGGACGTATGAAGGGTAGCTCTGAGCAGGTGAGGGTGAGGCTTCAGAGTTCTGTGGTATCGATGGACGTATGAAGGGTAGCTCTGAGCGGGTTAGGGTGAGGCTTCAGAGTTCTGTGGTATCGATGGACGTATGAAGGGTAGCTCTGAGCAGGTGAGGGTGAGGCTTCAGAGTTCTGTGGTATCGATGGACGTATGAAGGGTAGCTCTGAGCGGGTTAGGGTGAGGCTTCAGAGTTCTGTGGTGTCGATGGACGTATGAAGGGTAGCTCTGAGCGGGTTAGGGTGAGGCTTCAGAGTTCTGTGGTGTCGATGGACGTATGAAGGGTAGCTCTGAGCGGGTGAGGCTTCAGAGTTCTGTGGTATCGATGGACGTATGAAGGGTAGCTCTGAGCGGGTGAGGCTTCAGAGTTCTGTGGTATCGATGGACGTATGAAGGGTAGCTCTGAGCGGGTGAGGCTTCAGAGTTCTGTGGTATCGATGGACGTATGAAGGGTAGCTCTGAGCGGGTGAGGCTTCAGAGTTCTGTGGTATCGATGGACGTATGAAGGGTAGCTCTGAGCGGGTGAGGCTTCAGAGTTCTGTGGTATCGATGGACGTATGAAGGGTAGCTCTGAGCGGGTGAGGCTTCAGAGTTCTGTGGTATCGATGGACGTATGAAGGGTAGCTCTGAGCGGGTGAGGCTTCAGAGTTCTGTGGTATCGATGGACGTATGAAGGGTAGCTCTGAGCGGGTGAGGCTTCAGAGTTCTGTGGTATCGATGGACGTATGAAGGGTAGCTCTGAGCGGGTGAGACTTCAGAGTTCTGTGGTATCGATGGACGTATGAAGGGTAGCTCTGAGCGGGTTAGGGTGAGGCTTCAGAGTTCTGTGGTATCGATGGACGTATGAAGGGTAGCTCTGAGCGGGTTAGGGTGAGGCTTCAGAGTTCTGTGGTGTCGATGGACGTATGAAGGGTAGCTCTGAGCGGGTGAGGCTTCAGAGTTCTGTGGTGTCGATGGACGTATGAAGGGTAGCTCTGAGCGGGTGAGGCTTCAGAGTTCTGGAGAGCAGCTGCAGAATGCCTGAGAACCTCAGAGCCGTTTGGCCATGTCGTAATGCGGACGGTAAAGAGCGTCGGTGTTGATGCCGTCTCCAGTGCTCTCTGGACTCTGTTTCACGTGGAGGTTCAGGACCTTCTGGGAAATAAGAAAACACAACACAGTAAACGTAACGCAGCTTATCTTGAAGATCCTAAACCACGGAGAGTCCATTCCTTTAAATCCAGGGTCACTTCAACGTGTTAGCTTTCAGTATGAAATGTGCATGCAGGCATAGAGGGTTTATTCCCGGCTCCTCCGGGAGAGGAGTCCAGCCGCGTATTCATGAGGAGCTAAATATTAATAAATATCTCCCGTCATGATGTGTGTTACTAATCTGCTAAACGAGTAATACACCAAACAACAGCTGCAGAGCACGCACACACACGCACACACGCACACACACACACACACACACCAGTGGCGAATCGTCAGGGCCTTCAAGGAGTTCAGAGAACACCCTGGAACACTCGGATAAAACAAACAGAAACTTGATTTAATTATATAAATAAATGAATGCATGAGAACGGTATCCGTGTTGTTGATCTGTGATATCAGCGTTGATTTGTTCGTCCTTCTCGGGCCATGCTACGCATTCAGTGGTTTGTGTGAGAAAAGAAAGCAACCAATCAGATCGTGTTCTGGGTCTCTGGGTAGAATCTCCTTCACCAGGTATTCTGCATCCTTGATCGAAGGCCCTGGCCGTTGCTCTGAGTGAGAGCGTACGTTTGGACTGACGGTTTGATCGACCAATCAGATCTTGAGGTGTAGCCAGTGGGCGTGTTCTTCCAGAGTTCCCCTCGGTTCCAGGTGCTCTGGAGCAGGGGTTCTCAAATGGGGGTAAACGGACCCCTAGAGGTACGCTGGAGTACTGCAGGGGGTACGTGAGATTTATTTTATGTTAATGAAAACAAAAAATAGATAAATTACCAATTTTAGGAAAAGAAAGGAAGTCTGAGCCGTGTGGGTTTTATATTAACAGAGTTTCACATATTTCAAAACGCTAAGTGTAATACAGCTGCCTCCCTGTTAGAACGACGAAGGTCCTCAGTGAAGCTCGAGCCCATGTTTCTCTACATCGTACAACTTTGTACAAATTCTTTTTTCAAAGGGGAAACATTATTGAACAAAGTTTGAGAAAGTTCCCAGCCCCCGGTGTTACTGCCGAAACCAACACACTCTCCCTCCCTGAGCGTGCAGCAGGACGTTAGTCAGGGTCCGAGGCGTGCAGTCGCTCCTCGGCTCCTTCAGCGTCATGAAGGGACGCAAATAGCTTTCAACTGATTGCAACGTATTCCCATCTGCGGCGGGATGTGACGCTCATGGAAGCACGGCATTCGTTTGTGTCGCTGCCCTTAAAGGTGATGTGAGCGTCCATTCCCATTGGATAACGGGGAATTGTACACCAGGAAGTAAGTACTCCCTTGCTGTGGATTGTTGTCAGTGATATCTGCACTACTCATCCACTAACACCAGAGTATCCTTGTTGATTACACAACACTGATTGGTTTAAATTGTGAGCAATGCTTTTGGATTTTTCCCCTTCGATTCGGAGAAACAAATCTTTGTTCGGAGTAAAGGATGGCAGAAGACACTACACTACCCAGAATCCCCAGCTATCGTTTGGACTACACCATGTGCTCTGTTTGACGAACCGTGATAGTCCTCAAGCTCTGTGATTGGAGGGTGTGCTCCGAGGGTTACCGAGCCTCGAGCAGCACTGTCCGATTCAATTAGTGTTGATACTGCAAGGAGACGTATTGTGGGAAAAGAAATGTAAGATGTTGTTTAATGGCTGATATATTTATGATCCACGTCACGTTTTCAGCTCCTCATGTTTGTCTTCTCATCAGGGCTATAAATACAGAACTACGGCAGATATGTAGTATGTAATGCAGCCGAACCGTGTATTACAATGCCGTTATGTGATGACTTCCAAAGAGAAAAGCAAGAGCACTCGGAATAAAGTATTATTTTATTGTTAAAAAATATTTTCGGTCTGTTTCCGGTATTTGTTCATGACGATGTGCTCTGAGATGTGAGACTGGAATGGCACAGGGGGAAATAACGTATCTTTAGCTGCGGATTGTGTTAAACTAATATGTTTGCGCTGTGGACCAACACTAGACATTGACGGGGAAGGGGGTAGCAATACAGATAACACCATTAAACAGTTACACAACATAACAGAAATAATATCGATAGCAGCGTCCCTAGCAACCACCTTGGTAACAATGAAAACGTCGCGATTTCCTGAAGTAATCTTCGTAATAACTAGCAAACTAAAGATCATGTACATCCACTGCACACACAATCTGAAATAACAACTCATATTTCTCGCATCAAATGACATCAAAACGCATTTTAATGGCCAAACTAACTTTAAAATAGGCATTTTCTACCGAGAATAAAACGAATTTCGGCCATGTTTTCTGTTTCTGCAGGGAGAAATGTGAAGATCACGTGATGTCAAACAGAGCACATGGTGTAGTCCAAACGATAGCTGGGGATTCTGGGTAGTGTAGTGTCTTCTGCCATCCTTTACTCAGAACAAATATTTGTTTCTCCGAATCGAAGGGGAAAAATACAAAAGCATTGCACACAATTTAAACCAATCAGTGTTGTGTAATTAACAGAGATGTTCACAAGTCTTTTTTTGCAAGTCCAAGTCAAGTCTCAAGTCTTTGGTCACGAGTCCAAGTCAAGTCTCAAGTCTCTAACAAATCAAAGTCTCAAGTCTCTTCTGGTTGTAATCAGCCTTCTATCGTCTGCTGCTCTCCAGTCTGTTGAGAATACTGCACAGCTCTATACTGCACCTCTGCAACCGTATTGTTTCATTACACCGGGTCTCTAATGACATCTTTTAAGTCTACTATTAATAAACATAATCCTCTATCCTCTCACTCAAAGCCAGTGTCATGGTAACCTGATAAACCTGTAACATTAACGCTACGTGGTCAACAATCAACCTGTAACCTGCCTATAAACCCACAGATGTATTTATGTATGTAACTTTTTCTACGTGTAACGTTAGCCAGTAGACGGTGGCAGCGGAACGTAATGATTAACGTTACCGACCTTTGTTATGTCATGTCGAGAGTTGGATGTCAACGCCACTCAACTCAAACAAGTGTGACAAGCAAACATTCACTAATCTTTTCAAATATTCAGTTCCAGAGCTAGCAGCAAGCTAAGTTAGCATCACAGCTGATGCTGAGCTAAACATGTTCGCTAACCGTCCATGCGTTAATGTGACTGACCTCTCCCGTGAGTTTTCAAGTGCCTGATGAAATCCGACGTTGTTGCGCCAGCATCCTTGATTTTGATATTGCAGACTTTGCAGTGTGCTCCTTTTGTCGGTGCAGCCGGCGTTTTGTTCGAAGTGTTCGTAGTTGAACCTAACTACGAGCGGTACAGCCGCAGGTGTGCCGCCGGTCGCCATGGTGTTACTACGAGGTAGTAACAGAGGCGCGCACGTCTGCGTAATGAGCCCGGCTAAAGTAACTGGATGGCCTACCTGCCTGTCAGCCTTCCATCTGGGCACACACTGATCTCTGCCCTCATTGGTCATGTGCGCGTTCGTGTGTGTTGGAGGAGGCGGGCTCTATAAGGAAGTAGCAGCCTCTAGCAGATTATTGTGTATTTTCAAATTCTAGCGATCTCGAGCCGGTTTCTCTCAAATGTACCTACCCCACCTTTAATACGCCACACATAGAAAACACAATGATTGTTCACGAGTCCCAACACACGAGTCCAAGTCAAGTTTGAAGTCTCTGTGTGTGCGACTTAAGTGGGACTCGAGTCCGAGTCGCAGACTCGAGTCCCCATCTCTGGTAATCAACAAGGATACTCTGGAGTTAGTGGATGAGTAGTGCAGATATCACTGACATCAATCCACAGCAAGGGGAATACTTACTTCCTGGTGTACAATTCTCCGTTATCCAATGGGAATGGACGCTCACATCGCCTTTAAGGGCAGTGACACAAACCAATGCCGTGCTTCCATGAGCGTCACATCCCGCCGCAGATGGGAATACGTTGCAATCAGTTGAGAGCTGTCTGCGTCCCTTTATGACGCTGAAGGAGCCGAGGAGCGACCGCACGCCACGGACCCTGACCAACGTCGCTCCTGGACGCTCAGGGAGTGAGAGTGTGTTGGTAAATCATACAAACAAAACCAAAGCGTTGATTTATCTGTTTTCCCGTTTTGGTTTAAAAACTGAATAACGTCGTTTTCTTGGTTTTCCGTTTCTCCAAAAATCAACACCGGTTCTTTTTTAAACGTTGTTAATGTTTTGGATGCATATTGTTCTAGTGTTTGTTCGGGCTGTTTCACACAATTCGCCTCTGGTGCTGCTGGTGAGGAAATATTAAAATCAGATCAAATTGACAGCCGGTCCGCGGTTTCTTTTTGTATGGATCTGCCGGTCCTTGGCACGATAAGGAACCCCTGCTCTAGAAGGCCCGCTAGTTACCTGGCTCGAGGCAGAGGATCGAGAATACGACGAAGCCATTCATGCCGTTTTATTGTTTTAACGTTGAAATGAGAAGTGCAGCAGGTGAAGATGAAGTTGTTGCGGAATTGAACTTGAAGTTGAGCTTCAGCGCACGCTGCCGTGTTGACGGGCGGTTACTTATCGAACAGAAAACAGTGTGTTTTGGTCAACGGAGCCAAACCCCCCGACCCTGTCAACCCTGTTGGGGTTCCACAGGGCTCCATTCTTGGACCATTACTGTTTTCTCTGTACATGAACGACTTGCCTAACGCATGTCCTGAGTGTGCAAATGTTGTGCCGTATCATGTGCCGATGATCTTTGAACACGGGAGAAACACTGAACTGATCTCATCCTGTCTCTCAAATGCTTTGGACGACGTTCATCACTGGCTGAACAAACAGAATGCATGATGTTCATAAACGACCCGTCCAAATCGAAGGATCCAATGTTTTTAAACGGAGCAGAAATAGAACGAGTCCCCACTTCAAGTATCTTGGAGTCATATTGGACTCGAACTCAAGAAAGTATCCAATACCGTTAAATTCAACTTGAACTAATCAGACCTTTCTTAACTGTGAAGTCTGCAAAGCCACTCTGTTTGAGAAGCCGCTCGTTCGCTTGAGCCTCAGACCTGAACCCGGAGCAGCTGCTCACGAGGGCCGTCCAGGTGTTTGGCAGAAAGCCTCTTTCACACCACCTCCGCACCGTCCTGGAGAAACACTGTCTTGAGTTTGACCAGTTTAAGTCTTTTGAAAGTGTGTGTTTTCTTCATCAATGCGTACATGGACTGCCCCCCCCCCTTAGGGGAGTTCATCCTCAGAAACACACTGGAGGCAGCACTCGGTCAGAGACCAGAGGAGACTGAGAGGTGCACCGCAGACGGACCACTTTTGGACAAGATGTCCTCTCCATTGAAGACAGCTCGTTGTGGAACGGCCTCCCAGCTGAGACACGGGATGTCCCTCTCTCAATGGGTTCAAAGGTCAGCTCAGAGACTGGCTGAGTAACTAACAGACGAGTAACCACTTCAACTCGGGCGCCTCTCCTCCTGCCCTCCATGGCGTCGTGCTGCCGTGTGGTAAACACTCGTTTATGCTGCTCTTGCTCTTTTGCACTTGTTGCTTATCATGTATTTTGTTTTTGCTATGTTTGTAAAGTGTCATTTTCTTACATGTTTGATGTTTTATGTTTTACTGCGGATGGAAATCAGATCAAAGCTAAATCTGCCACGCGAGATACATCTGAATGTTTTAAGTGTTCATTACTGTGCATGGGCCCGGCTAGATAAACGAGTAAATGGAAAAACGACATTTAAATCTGTCACGAAGGCCTGTCAGAGTCATGACTGTGTGTGTGTGTGTGTGTGTGTGTGTGTGTGTGTGTGTGTGTGTGTGTGTGTGTGTGTGTGTGTGTGTGTGTGTGTGTGTGTGTGTGTGTGTGTGTGTGTGTGTGTGTGTGATCCTCATATTAAAGCTTCACTTCACAATTTAAGTAAAAGATATACATTTATTTGGATTTACACATTATATATATATTATATAAGGCACATTTACAGGGAGATGACAGAGCTGTTAGTACAGAGCAGCACGCACACACACACACACACACACACACGCACACGCACACACACACGCACACGCACACGCACTGTATACACTGACATGCATTAATAGAAAATATAGCGCGTTAATGTTTAATGTTGTACACTCCATGTGTTCATAAAGAGTTACGTTACAAGTTTTTATAATGATACACCCTGCTGAGTGTGTGTGTGTGTGTGTGTGTGTGTGTGTGTGTGTGTGTGTGTGTGTGTGTGTGTGTGTGTGTGTGTGTGGAACATAATGAGGACTTAAAGAAGAGGAGAAAGAACAAGCGGAATGAGAGGAGGGTCCACTCTATCCATCACAGATCTATTATAGATCTACACCGCGGCACCCTTCAGCCGGTGCTCAGACTGGATCTCCTTCCCTCTGTCCTTCCCTCTCTCCTTCCCTCTGTCCTTCAGTGCGTCTCCATCGTCTGCTGATGAAGACTTTAGAGGCTGGTGAGTAGCAGTCGGGGAGATCAGTGACAGGAAGTCTGCATCTCTTCCTGTCCGTGGATCAAAGTCTCTGAGGGTCCTGAGGGTCCAGGTCTACCTCCTACACCTGTGGCATGCTCCTCCATGCTAGTGCCTCATGCACACAGTCACATGACCGGTCACATGACCAGTCACATGACCAGTCTGTCAGACGACGCCCACATCCATCGGAGACAGAGGCAAAGTGGACCTGGAGCTGGATCAGAACAGGAAGTGAAACATCTCTGTAGGGGGTGGGGCTTCTCCGGGAGGGGGCGGTGCTTCTCCGGGAGGGGGCGGGGCTTCTCCGATAGGGGGCGGTGCTTCTCCTGGCCGTCCTCTCCGTGGGGGGGGGGCAGGTGAGGGGGGGTGTTGCTGGTGAAGAGAGGACTCTCCTCGACTACGCGTATTCTTAAGCAATAACAACGTGATCCGTATTATCCACCCAAGAATACCCGTCACCGAAGAGAGTCTTTCAGCAGCAGAGAACTCACACACACACACACACACTCACACACACACACTCACACACTCACTCACACTCACACACACACACACACACACACACACACACACACACACTCACATAAACACACTCATACACTCACTCTCACACACACACTCACACACTCACACACTCACACACACTCACTCACACACACTCACACCTACACACACTCACACACACACACTCACACACTCACACACTCACACTCACACTCACACACTCATCGATTGGAGGTCCATCAATGCTCCTCTGCAGGAGAGTCATTGACGGCGGTTCAGCAGCGTTGTGGAGGAGAAACAAGAAAAGGGGGTGAAGCTGGGGTTAGATCATCATCTGATAACTCTGAGGGGGGAGGGGGCATCTACTGATAACTCTGAGGGGGGAGGGGGCATCTACTGATAACTCTGAGGGGGGAGGGGCATCTACTGATAACTCTGAGGGGGGGAGGGGGCATCTACTGATAACTATGAGGGGGGAGGGGGCATCTACTGATAACCCTGAGGGGGGAGGGGGCATCTACTGATAAATCTGAGGGGGGGGCATCTACTGATAAATCTGAGGGGGGGGGCATCTTACCTGCACACACCTCCACCTGGAGCAGGTCCTGACATGTGGATCCCTCAGGAAGTCTGAGGGAGAAACTGGGTGAGGGAGGAGGAGAAACAGGGTGAGGGGCGGGGGAGAAACAGGGTGAGAGGCGGGGGGAGAAACAGGGGGAGAAACAGGGTGAGGGGCGGGGGAGAAACAGGGTGAGGGGTGGGGTGAGAAACAGGGGGAGAAACAGGGTGAGGCTTTTTCCCCGAACTGAATTGTAGCAGAGCGGTCCGTCTCCGGAGTAGCCAGCGCCAGCCAATCAAATCCCGTTTCCCAAAGTCTGACAGCTGAAGCCGTAGCCAATCAAACCGCGTCTAAGCTGGGAGAGATATCCCGCCGTTCATTTCTATATTTCAAAACAAGTCGGAGGAGAAACTAACTATCGCCGTAGCAACTCACCCGGTTGTGTATGACCAGACCCTCTTCACCTACCGGGACACAAACCGGAGCAGGGCCGGCCCTCGGCATAGGCAGTACAGGGCGAATGCTAAGTTAGCTAAGTAATAATAATATAAGTAATGGTGTTAGTGTGCAATTACAGGTTTTAATGTTGTATTTGTGTTCATTTAAAATGAATCAAACTCCCAAAACACGTGCACAGCTTCTGTGTGCTTTCATTAACATTGGAATGTACTGTGTGAGCGGCCGCGAGCTTTAGAGAGCTCTCTCCTGACAGACTCTGATAGCCTCAGCTCAGTGAGCTGAAGCCACGCCTCTATGTGATCACTAGAGTTATAAATAAGAGAACAGGAGAAAAACAGGTATAAATACTGACAGTACAAACAAGTAGTTATTAATAAACTAGAACACAGTCTGAAAGGAGATGGTTTGTAAAAGTATCCATAAAGAAAAAGAAGATCTGCTTCAGTTCTGTTTCATCTGGTGCAGAGAGAGGATCCACAGATCTCTGATGCTGCTCTCAAAGTGACCAGATTGATGCTTTAACTTCAATATTAAAAAAAGTCTTCCCGGGGGAGCATGCCCCCGGACCCCCCTAGAGGAGCACTTAAATCATGTTCAAATGGATAGGAAACTAAATACAGTTACACATCTTGTGTCAATATCTTTGTGTTGGTGGTCATGCCACAACCATGCACGCGCAAATCATAGTGAGTGTCTGCATTTGAGCGAACGCAGGGGCAAAT
>CM070448.1:28883786-28891286 GCA_036324595.1 Champsocephalus gunnari | reverse complement strand
ATGATGATGATGATGATGATGATGATGATGATGAATACATTTTATTTCGAGGCGCCTTTCAGGACACCCAAGGTCGCCTCACAGTGCATTTAAAAGTGTTAAAACAGCTAAAACAAATACGGAACACAATTTAATCGAACCGGCAGCAGCATAAAAGCATAAAACAGGCCAGACCAGAGTGAGGAGTGACGGAGTGACGGAGTGACGGGGAGAGAGGGGGATCTGTGATAGCAGGTTGGATGTGTGTTAGAGTGAGTAGGCCAGTTTAAACAGGTGGGTTTTGAGGTGGGGTTTGAACGTCGTGATGGAGTCAGACTGTTCGATGTGTGGAGGCAGAGAGTTCCAGAGCCTGGGCGCGGTGCAGCTCAAAGCCCTGGCTCCAGGCCCGGACTGGCCATCGGGAGCACCGGGAGGTTTCCCGATGGCCTGGCCTGCTGAGTGGCCTGCTGGCCTGAGGATTTTTTTTTATATACGTATGTATTGTGAACGCAACGCTGCGCAAATGTGGGTCTGACTCTGCCTCACAGAGGGGGACTGGCTGTCTGCATGATGTGGCCTGCCCACATGGCCACGTTCATACAGACCATACTCGATTGGTCTCTGTGTGTCATTCAAGCTCGGGAGGGTGTGTGTTATGTGTGGCGCGAGCGAGTGAGATAAACCGCGCGCACCGGTTACGTGTATTGTTGTTGTTGTTGTTAGCATCTGGTGCTAGCTAGCTGCGCTAACGGATATAAGGAGCTGTTTCAACAACAAGGTGGAGGAGAGTCCTCTCTTGTCAGACTGAGAGGCTGATAACTACAGCTCAGGTGAGGTAAAGGACTCTGAGTGTTTAGTTTAGTGTTTACTCAGTGGGTCTCACGGTTTGGTCACCATTTATGTAAACACATATTTCCATTTGAGGGGGGGAGTGATTAGCAAAATATGCATGAATAATAATACTAATAAAAAACGTTAACTAGGTGAAAAAAGGTAAGATAAACTATTAAAACGTGTTGAGAGCTAAAACTAGTCTTTGCTGCTGCCTCAAAGAGGAGCAGGGGAGAGGAGGGAGAGGAGGGAGAGGGGGGAGAGGGAGAGGAGGGAGAGGAGGGAGAGGAGGGAGAGGAGGGAGACAGGAGAGGCTGGTTCAGGAGCACAGGCACACTCACAACTATAAATGAACCAAAAACAAATAAATAAACAGTTTCAATGTTTTTTCATATTGGATATGTGTTGTGTTGTGTTATTGGTATGTATGGCCATGTTCTTATGATGTTATGATTATTTAAATGTATACAGTTATGTTTCATGTGGGTGTAGTCTCTTTTATTTCCCCTCAAAATGCACCAGATTGATGCATTTAAGTCCAACATTAAAACAAAAATCTTACCGGGGGAGCATGCCCCCAGACCCCCCTATAGGATTTGAGGTCCACCCCCACTTAAAATATGTTCACATCAAGGTTCCTAAATGGATTTGCAATTTTTTTTAAATAGTAACCCATGTCCATATGTTTATTTTTGGGGTAGTAGATTTAGAGCGCTATCACTACGGGCAGCAACGCTGAAAAAATTGACAAATAAATCCAGCAAAATGGCACAAAACACTGGTAGTGGCCTGGCTGGGTGTATAATTCCCGGCCTGACTTATTGTCCCAGTCCGGCCCTGCCTGGCTCCCATGGTGCTAAGGCGGGAGGTGGGGGCAGTCAGGAGTCCGGCTGAGGATGAGCGCAGGGAGCGGGAGGGGGTGTATTCCTGGAGGAGGTTTGAGAGAGAGGTGGGGGTGAGGCTGTTGAGGGCTTTGTATGTGAGCAGAAGGTTTTTGTAGTCACTCCGGTGCTGAACAGGAGCCAGTGGAGCTGGAGGAGGGTGGGGGTGATGTGGTCAGACGATTTGGTACAGGTAATGATCCGGGCAGCCGAGTTTCTGAAGGATTTGGAGTCTGTTGAGTAGTTGTGTGGGTAGGCCAGAGAGGATAGCATTACAGTGGTCCATCCGGGATGTGACAAATGCATTAACCAGGATTTCGGTGCTGGATTGTGGAAGGGACGGGCGGAGTCTGGAAATGTTGCGGATATGGAAGAAGGCAGTCCGGGTGATGTTTTTTATGTGGGGTGCAAAGGAAAGGATGCTGTCCAGGATGACGCCAAGGCTTTTGACTTGGCTGGTGAAGGATGCGTGTGTGTTAGGATTTTGGAGAGGGTGTCTTTTGAGCCGATGAGCAGGGCCTCAGTTTTACTACCATTTAGCTTCAGGAAGTTCCTGCTCATCCAGCTCCTGATGTCCTGGAGGCTGGTGGTGAGGGAGGTGGGGGGAGGGCGGTGTTGGGTTTGGTTGAGTATAGACTTGCGTGTCGTCAGCAGAGCAGTGAAAGTGGATGCATGGTGACGGAGGATGTGCTAGTGGGAGGAGGTAAATGATGAATAGGAGTGGACCCAATACTGACCCCTGGGGGACACCCAGTGAAACAGGAGAACACCCTGACCTGTGGTTCCCCAGCTGGACAAACTGTTGTCTGATGATGATGATGATGATGATGATGATGATGATGATGATGATGATGATGATGATGATGATGATGATGATGATGATGATGATGATGATGATGATGATGATGATGATGATGATGATGATGATGATGATGATGGTGGTGGTGGTGGTGGTGGTGGTGGTGGTGGTGGGATGATGATGATGATGGTGATGAAGATGATGATGATGGTGGTGGTGGTGGTGGTGGTGGTGGTGGTGGTGGTGGTGGTACGATGATGATGATGATGATGGTGATGATGATGATGATGATGATGATGATGATGATGATGATGATGGTGGTGGTGGTGGTGATGGTGATGAAGATGATGATGATGGTCTCTTCTTCTTCCCCATTGAATCCACATGGAGATTTGATGCATTATGAAACACCTGCTGAGGATTAAACAGACTGCTGTAGCTGCGTCTGAATACTCATCATCAGGAAGTGAGAACACAATGGGAACACACACGTATGCAGCAGAATTGTGTGTGTGTGTGTGTGTGGTGGTGTGTGTGTGTGTGTGTGTGTGTGTGTGTGTGTGTGTGTGTGTGTGTGTGTGTGTGGTGTGGTGTGGTGCCCCTCCGGCCTGCTGCCTGCTAATTAGCAGCAAAGCTCTCTGACGCTAAATTGATTTTTAATTGTTCAGGCCCTGCATCCATCCAGGTGGCCCACGCCCCCACTCAATCTGTGTGAGTGGGTGTGTGCAGGGTCAGTGTGTGTCTGTGTGTGTGTGTGTGTGTGTGTGTGTGTGTGTGTGTGTGTGTGTGTGTGTGTGTGTGTGTGTGTGTGTGTGTGTGTGTGTGTGTGTGTGTGTGTGTGTGTGTGTGTGTGTGTGTGGTCTAGCATTACTATACTTGTGGGGACCTACATCTGTTTACATAGTCACGTGTGGGGACTGGCCTCCTTTATGGGGACAACTTAGACGTAATGCTAGACCACACACACACACACACACACACACACCACACTGTTAGTGACGCCTGTGGCTATGTTCAGAGAAACACACACATCTATTCACACTTAGGGTTGTGTATCGTTTGAATTTCCACGATTCTGATTCAGATTCAGATTCACTTCTCGATTCCGGTTCTTTGAGCGGGTAACAAAACGATCCTTGCTTCTTCCACCAACAGAATTACATTTATTGGAGAAACCTTTCCACAGGTTAGTTTCCAGTAACATCCACATGAAGCAGTTTATGTTCCCTGCTCTGTAGCTGCACCCTGAGCCACTGGAGCTGCAGCAGGGCAGCTCTTAGAGACAGTTCGTGTTGAGAAACACCAGCACCTGCCTCTCAGGCGTACGGGGAGAAAGGTTTGAATCTGGTGCACTTTGAGCAGAATGACTAGAGACCTGATCTCGGGGGGTACAACTCTAAACACCCAGATGACAAAGATCGGTTTACATTTTAATAATTAAATAAGTATGTGAGCATAACCAGTAACCCATAGCAACAACAAATACATGGAACGTATTTTAGTTTTGTTGTTCATTCAGATCTTATTTAACTATTTTTATTTATGCATATGTTTTATCTCTCCAGTTTAAACGATATGTCTGGTTCACTGTCCTATAGTTTCCACTGGAATGATTTCAAACCTGTTTCATCCCAATCATTATAAAGGAGAGCCTTGGAAATATGTGTTTACGTAACATGAGATCAAACCGTTTGAACTGAGACTAAAGTGAACTATCTAAACCAGGGGTGTCAAACTCAAGGCCCGGGGGCCAAATCCGGCCCGCGACTTCATTTCATGTGGCCCGCAAGAGCTCTGAAAGAATGTAACATGTTTATCATACGGTTACAGGCCGATTTACAGAAGCACGATGTCCATAAACTACATGTCCCACAACGCATCAGAATTTTGATTTTCTTTTAAAATAATGTTGTGACATTCTCACTGAAGAGACTTGCACTTATTTGCCCCAGACTTCTTCTTTCAGACGTAGTTATTTATGAAGTTTTTACCCTATAATAATAATAATCTAATGCAGAGGCAATAAAGTAATTATATAATACATTATTTTATATATATTAAATATTTATATATGTATGTTTATATAGTCTTAAAGTTACAATCGGCCCTTTGAGTGCAACCATAATGCTGATGTGGCCGTGATGAAATTGAGTTTGACCCCCCTGATCTCAACCCTCAGAGTCCTTCCCCTCACTGAGCTGCAGCTATCAGCCTCAGTCTGACTGGAGAGGACTCTCCTCCACATCACTGGAGACACATCTTCTTCTTCCGTTAGCGCAGCTAGCACCAGATGCTAATGACAACAGGTTTCATAGAGCCAAACATTTCAAGTGCTACTCAGCTGGCTTTAGAGGAGCCAGCCCTTTGTTAGTATATAAGTGCTTTGTAGTATAAGTGCTTTGTTAGTTATAAGTGCTTTGTCTAAATGCTTTGTAGTATAAGAGCTTTGTTAGTATATAAGTGCTTTGTTAGTCTATAGAGCTTTGTTAGTATATAAGTGCTTTGTTAGTATAAGCTGTAGTATAGTGCTTTGTTAGTCTATAAGAGCTTTGTTAGTATATAAGTGCTTTGTTAGTCTATAAGAGCTTTGTTAGTATAAGTGCTTTGTAGTTAAAGAGCTTTGTTAGTATATAAGTGCTTTGTTAGTATATAAGTGCTTTGTTAGTCTATAAGTGCTTTGTTAGTATATAAGTGCTTTGTTAGTCTATAAGTGCTTTGTTAGTCTATAAGTGCTTTGTTAGTATATAAGTGCTTTGTTAGTATATAAGTGCTTTGTTAGTATATAAGTGCTTTGTTAGTATATAAGTGCTTTGTTAGTATATAAGTGCTTTGTTAGTATATAAGAGCTTTGTTAGTATATAAGTGCTTTGTTAGTATATAAGAGCTTTGTTAGTATATAAGTGCTTTGTTAGTATATAAGAGCTTTGTTAGTATATAAGAGCTTTGTTAGTATATAAGTGCTCTGTTAGTATATAAGAGCTTTGTTAGCATATAAGAGCTTTGTTAGTCTATAAGTGCTTTGTTAGTATATAAGTGCTGTGTTAGTAGTTCTATCCTCGAGGTGGAGTCGAGAGAGATGAGCTTCAGTCTGGAAGGTGTGTGAGCTTTCTGCTGTCCTGATGTCAACGGGAGCTCATTCCACCATCTTGGAGCCAGGACAGCAAACCCACGTGTTCCTGCTGATGGGAGCTCGGGTCCCCCTCGCAGCGAGGGTGCTTACAGCGCCCATCGTACAGGGCGAATGAAACGTGTAACCGGGATGAAAAGGGTGTCACATTTACTTAATTGTGAATGTCGTTACATCAAGGCCGAACATTAGGATGAGCCACAACGGTCAGAACATTTGTTTCCCTCCCAGAGCTGTCAGCGCAGCGCCTCACAGATCTGGCGCCCTAAGCGAACACAGTTACGCCGTGGGAAGTGTAGGTACAACCAGTGACGTGCACAGGTACGGGCTACGCGCTAATGTTGCCCGGACAACGGCCCGTTTGCCATTTTTGTCCGACCTGCCCCTCTGCAGAGAGCAAGAGTTTTTTTTGTTTTCTATTGTGACCGAATCAACACGAGGAGCCCACAGTTAGTATTGCAGCGTCTCACTGCGATAAAAACACAACTTCTCAGCGCTTTCATCTGCCTCCAGTCACGTGACTTTGTTTACAACCTGACAGCTGGAAGCAAAGGACAGCCCTGCGAGTCCGGCCTCATGTTGCTATGGTGATCACACCACATGGCGTTAGAGTGTAGGGGACTTTACTTCCTCTTGACACTGTCGGTTATTTACAACAACAAAAACCTAAATATAGCCTAGTTGTTGTTATTGTGCTTCGGTCTTTCTGCGTCCTTCCACCTGCTCCGTGAACTCCCTCACGCGCCGCCCTCTCTCTTCTCCTGATCGCCCTCTCAGAGAGCCCCTTCACGGTCCCGCTTCAGTGTAGGATGTCTGCCTCGTCTCTACTTTAGTTTGACCATCTCTGTTACTAAGTTACGGAATTCTAAATAAATAAGTAATGAAATACCTCACCGTTACTGCGCTCATAAAGAATTATAAGAATAATGAGTATTGAACTGGTTTCATTCATTCGTGATTGTATTTAAGGTAATTCGTTAGAAGCCCTATGTTATCAGCAGCCATGTCTGCCGAGCAGTTACAACGGTCAAACTACATTAAAACTGAATTGTCCCCATGTTTCTTTAATAGTTTCTAACATTATATATTTTAATGAGATGCAGACCGCACACAATGTGCCTGAATAACGAATTTAGCAGTTGGACATTAAAGTCAACGGAGTGTCGCTTGCACTGACAGAGTTGTGCTTTCATTACATTACATTACATGTGTTGACACTTGTATCCAAAGTGACTTACATACATTCAGTACTGGGCAATCCCCACAGGAGCAATGTGGGGTGACGTGACTGCAGTGGGACTTTTGAATTGTATTGTAGCCTTTATTTAACGAGCAGACTTGAACTTCCTATCCCCAGATTCGAAGACCAGCACACTACCCACTGAGCCACAGCCACCCCATTTTATATCATGAACCTTTTACATTAAAAACAAGGGCTTTTCCAGTTTCGAGCAATAGCCCCTCCAAATGTCTGTGCACGGCCCTGGGTACAACGCGACATGTCCCGCCCCGCCGCAGTCACGCAGTAGGCTACGGAGAGCAGCGAGGAACATTGCCTCAGGCATCGAACCGAAATGCACATGTCTAAATGATGCCGTTGGAATCGAAATGTTGGAACCGGTTCTCGGTACCCAACCCTACTCACACACACCGAAGGATATTGTGGATCGATGTATTGTTATCTAATTAGGGGTAATTGGTGATAACACATGGAGTGACATCGATTTACAGAGAACAGGAAATCTGACAAAGCCTCGTTAAACGCTCACATAATGATCACACACACACACACACACACACACACACACACGCTGATCCCACACAAGTCTATGGTTTAATATGATAGTATATCGTTTTTAATGATGGTGCAGCAGCGCCCCCTA
>CM070448.1:28851286-28876286 GCA_036324595.1 Champsocephalus gunnari | reverse complement strand
CAGCAGCAAGATCTGCTCCGTGGACAAAGTGAGCCAGAGGATCGTCCGGGAGCAGAGAGGTAGTCCTGGGGGGGGTGGGGGACACTGTGGGGGGTGGGGGGGAGACACTTGGTGGGGGGGGGCAGACACCTGGGGGGGTTAAATACTTCATACTGGGGGGGTTATACTCGGGGATACTTCATATATATAATCATATTATGTGTAGTGTGTACTTCAGAGTGTGTATTGTGTGTGCAGTGCGTACTTCCGAGTGTGTAGTGTGTACTTCAGAGTGTATAGTGTGTAGTGTGTACTTCAGAGTGTGTATTGTGTACTTCAGAGTGTGTGTAGTGTGTGTAGTTCAGAGTTTGTGTAGTGTGTATAGTGTGTACTTCAGAGTGTGTGTAGTGTGTACTTCAGAGTGTGTATTGTGTGTACTTCAGAGTGTGTGTAGTGTGTACTTCAGAGTGTGTAGTGTGTACTTCAGAGTGTGTATTGTGTACTTCAGAGTGTGTGTAATGTGTGTACTTCAGAGTGTGTGTATGTGACTCGAGTGTGTAGGTGTGTACTTCAGAGTGTATGTTTTCAGGTGTAGTGTGTACTTCAGAGTGTGTAGTGTGTGTAGTGTGTACTTCAGAGTGTGTATTGTCCCCTCAGAATACGTGGAGGAGCTGCAGCAGTACAGCGCCCCCTACAGTCAGTGGGGGGGGGCTGGAGGAGGCGTTGCAGCGCCCCCTGCTGGACGTCTCTCTCTGTGTGCAGATCTGCAGCTCAGAGACTCAGAGCTGCACTCGGCACCTGTCCTCCACGCTGATCCCTGTCCTCCACGACTACCTGCTGTGTGCCGACACCCTGAAGGTGAGGCGCACCTGACGATGTGAATCCTCCTAATGATCTGAGCGATCTCTGTGCTGTAGCCACCATCAAGGACACTCAGGTCCAGAAGGTTAAACCTCGTATCCCAAAGAGAGACTAAACACTGTGTGGAGCAGGTTTAGTTCATGATCTGTCTGGGTTTGATGGGAAACTGGACCTGTGTGCTGATGTGGAAACCGCATGGTCTTATCGTGGCTTGTATGGAGATCGTTGATAGACGTGCACCCTGCGTACATTCAGAGAGAAGGGACGAGACACTCCTGGTTCTCTGCTGAGCTGTCCAGTGTCCTTCATGAGAGAAGCAAGGCCTGGGCAAAGGCTAGAGATCAGGCTCAGAGGTGGAGAGGCTGCGTTCAGGCTCAGAGGTAGAGTGGCTGCGTTCAGGCTCAGAGGTAGAGTGGCTGCGTTCAGGCTCAGAGGCAGAGTGGCTGCGTTCAGGCTCAGAGGTGGAGTGGCTGCGTTCAGGCTCAGAGGTAGAGTGGCTGCGTTCAGGCTCAGAGGTGGAGTGGCTGCGTTCAGGCTCAGAGGTAGAGTGGCTGCGTTCAGGCTCAGAGGTAGAGTGGCTGCGTTCAGGCTCAGAGGTGGACAACGTAGAGCCTTTCTGTTTAAAGATAGAGCAGATGTTATCGCTCCTCCTCTCACTTCTCTCTGTAACCTCTCCCTCAGCACGAACTGGACGCCTTCAAAGGACCCTCAAGTCCCATCTGTTCATCAAGGCTTTCGGCCCTTAAATCGATCTGTTGTTTTGTCTGTCTGACCTTTGTTTTGTGTGTGCTTGCCCTATTTGTGTAAAGCGACCTTGGGTCCCTTGAAAGGCGCTATAGAAATATCAGTTATTATTATTATTATTAACACAATCTCTAAAGTGTGGAAGTCAGCGTACGTCCTGCCTTTGCTGAAAGGAGGGGAGGCACCTTACTGAATAACTATAGGCCCGTCTCTAAGTGGTCAGTTCTGGCTCAGGCTCTTGAACGCCTCGTGAGCGAACAGGTAAAGGTGTTTCTATGTAACCATGACGACCTGTCTGAGCATCAGTCAGGCTTCAGAAAGCAGCGCAGCACCATCACTGCCACGATGAACGTGTGAACGATGTGGAGAGTATCTAGATGATAAGCAGAGTTGAGCAGCTCTATCTGTTGACCTGTCCAAAGCGTTCGACACGTGGATCATCTCATCTCGAAGCAGAGGCTGCTCAGTGTCGGCATGTCCAGCCGTGCAGTGGGTGGTCTGAGAACTGCCTCTCTGAAAGGTCCCCATGTGTTCACTTTGATGGGCTGTCTTCTGAGTGGTTACACATCACTGATGGTGTTCCTCAAGGCTCTGTTTCAGGCCCACTTTTATTCTCCATCTGCATCAGCAGCTCAGGGGAACATGTGGATGAAGCTACTTCACATCATGCGGATGATCCCGTGATGTTCTGAGCAGGTCCCTCAGTCAGCAGCTGGTGCTACATCACAGGCTGCTTCTAACACTACTCAGACTCAGCGCTCTGAACTAAAGCTTCTTCTGATGTGGATCAAACCAAGGGAACGCTCTCTCTAAAGCTACACAGACCAGAGCCTGCTGTAGATATTGTAACTACGCAAGGAACAAAACTTGAAGTTGTTGCCTGTTACAAACACCTGGGTATCTGCTTGATGATCGTCTCTCTTTGAAACTTCAGGTCAATAACCTGCTGAGAGAGCTGAGGGTGAGGCTAGGGTTCTCAGGGAAGACGGCTTGTATGCGCAGCTCCACTTGTCGGAACAGCCTACAGTCCAAATTGAAATTGAGCAATTTTATTTCTCTGAATGTTTATAAGGCACGTCTGCACGAGATGCTAACGGGCGTCTGTACGGGTGGTGAATATGTAATTATGATGTCCTCTATTGTTTGTTTTCATGTTGTTTCTATGTTTCATGTGGAACTCAATTGATGCAGGTCTCCCTTGTAAAAGAGATCCATGATCTCAAGGGACCTTTCCGTCTAAATCAGTGCTTCTCAAAGTGTGGTCCGGGACCATTGGTGGTCCGTGAGCGCCCCCTAGTGGTCCGCGAGTATATTGGTAACATTTCACATTTTGAAATAAATAAATACATTTAAGTTTTCCGCACTCTCGCGGGAATATCTCCGCAATGGAGCGAGCTTAAGTTTCACTTTCGATTGCATGATACAGCCCAGGGCAACACCTTCATCACACATGTTGCCGTCTGTTTGTACCATCTGCAGGCGATTTGTAATCTGTTCTAGAAAAACGATGTGATTTTGGATATTTGTGGAGTTAGGTGGTCCGCGAGTGTTTTTTTATTGATTAAGTCCTTGGTATGAAACAAGTTTGAGAAACACTGCTCGAGATAAAGGTTTGAAATGAATGTCACTTCCTGCTGAGTGATGATGTCACTTCCTGCTGATCTAACTCCGATGTCCTGTCAGGCGGTGATGAAGCGCAGAGACAACATCCAGGCCGAGTACGAATCCAAGAGGGAAGCCATGGAGAGGAGAGGAGACCAGGAGGGGGTGAGGGGGGGGGGTGTGTGTGTGTGTGTGTGTGTGTGTGTGTGTGTGTGTGTGTGTGTGTGTGTCATATCAGGGAATATCCAGGCGTCAATATCCTGTCTCACATTAAGCCGGCAGCGTAATGAAAACTCCTCAAAATGGTGTGTGCGTGTGCGTGCAGGAGGAGGAGGAGGAGGAGGAGGTGCAGGCTCTCCAGGAGAAGGTGGAGGTGTGTAACTCCTCTCTGCAGGAGGACTGGTCTCGATGGAGGAGCAGCATGAGGACAGACCTGAAGACCGCTCTCCTGTCAACAGCTGAGAATAACGTGCAGCACTATGAGAAGGTGAGGAGTCGCTCTCTCTCTTCTCTCTGTGTCTCTCTCTCTCTCTTTGTCCGTCTCTCTCCTCTCTCTCAGTCTCTCTCTCCTCTCTGTGTCTCTCTCTCTCTCTCTGTCCGTCTCTCTCCTCTCTCTCTGTCTCTCTCTCTCTCCTCTCTGTGTCTCTCTCTCTCTCTTTGTCCGTCTCTCTCCTCTCTCTCAGTCTCTCTCTCCTCTCTGTGTCTCTCTCTCTCTCTCTGTCCGTCTCTCTCCTCTCTCTCAGTCTCTCTCTCTCTCTCCTCTCTGTCTCTCTCTCTCTCTGTCCGTCTCTCTCTCCTCACTGTCCGTCTGTCTCTCCTCTCTCTCCTCTCTGTCTCTCCTCTCTCTCCTCTCTCTCCTCTCTGTCTCTCTCTCCCTCTCTCGCTCTCCTCTCTCTCCTCTCTGTCTCTCTCTCCTCTCTCTCTCTCTCTCTCCTCTCTCTCCTCTCTGTCTCTCTCTCCTCTCTCTCCTCTCTGTCTCTCTCTCTCCTCTCTCTCTCTCCTCTTTGTCTCTCTCCTCTCTGTCTCTCGCTCTGTCTCTCTCTCTCTCTGTCCGTCTCTCTCCTCTCTCTCAGTCTCTCTCTCTCTCTCCTCTCTGTCTCTCTCTCTCTCTCTCTCTGTCCGTCTCTCTCTCCTCACTGTCCGTCTGTCTCTCTCTCTCTCCTCTCTGTCTCTCTCTCTCTCTCTCCTCTCTCTCCTCTCTGTCTCTCTCTCCCTCTCCTCTCTCTCCTCTCTGTCTCTCTCTCCCTCTCTCTCTCCTCTCTCTCCTCTCTGTCTCTCTCTCCTCTCTCTCCTCTCTGTCTCTCTCTCCTCTCTCTCTCTCCTCTCTGTCTCTCTCCTCTTTGTCTCTCTCCTCTCTGTCTCTCTCTCCTCTCTCTCTCTCCTCTCTGTCTCTCTCCTCTTTGTCTCTCTCCTCTCTCTCTCTCTCCTCTTTGTCTCTCTCCTCTCTGTCTCAGTCTCTCTCCTCCTCTCTCTCCTCTTTGTCTCTCTCCTCTCTCTCTCTCTCCTCTTTGTCTCTCTCTCTCTCCTCTCTGTCCGTCGTCTCTCTCTCTCTCCTCTCTGTCTCTCTCCTCTCTCTCTCTCTCCTCTTTGTCTCTCTCCTCTCTCTCTCTCTCCTCTTTGTCTCTCTCCTCTCTGTCTCAGTCTCTCTCCTCCTCTCTCTCCTCTTTGTCTCTCTCCTCTCTCTCTCTCTCTCCTCTTTGTCTCTCTCTCTCTCCTCTCTGTCCGTCCGTCTCTCTCTCTCTCTCCTCTCTGTCTCTCTCTCTCTCTCTGTCCGCTCTCTCTCTCTCTCTCTCCTCTCTCTCTCTCCTCTCTCTCTCTTTGTCTCTCTCTCGCTCCCTGTTTCCATGGTTTCCTCATAGAAACAGCCCTGATATAAAGAGTCTCAGAGAAGGAATACTGTTGGACAGAAGATAGTGTGTTCAGAATCAAACTGATGATGATGATGATGATGATGATGATGATGATGATGATGATGATGATGATGATGATGATGAAGGTGTGTTGTGTTTCAGTGCCTGGCAGTGTGGGAGACGTTCCTTCTGTCTCAGAGGGAGGAGGGCAGCGAGCAGAAGGAGGAAGACGTTCCTTAAAGAGAAACTGTCTCCAACCCCGAACACAGACCCTGAAGCTGACCTGAGACGAGCGCCTCCCACCCCGATCCAAAGACGCTGCGGTGTCCTCCAAGCGTGCAGCGCCACACGCTACCACATGCCATCACACGCTAACACAGGCTACCACACGCTATCACATGCTAACAAACGCTACCACATGCCATCACACGCTAACACAGGCTACCACACGCTATCACATGCTACCACATGCTAACAAACGCTACCACAGGCTATCACACGCTATCACACGCTAACACACGCTACCACATGCTAACAAACGCTAACACAGGCTATCACACGCTAACACAGGCTATCACACCCTAACACAGGCTATCACATGCTATCACACGCTAACACAAACTATCACAGGCTATCACACGCTAACACAGGCTATCACACGCTAACACATGCTACCACATGCTAAAAACGCTACCACATGCTAAAAAACGCTACCACATGCTACCACATGCTACCACACGCTACCACACGCTATCACACGCTATCACACGCTAACACAGGCTAACACAGGCTACCACAGGCTACCACACGTTCTTCCAGCTCCGCTCTTCTTTGTGTGCATTATTGTTGGTAGATCCAGTCACTGTTGTTGCTCTCTAGCCAACTGAATGCTACCTAAATGCTAAGCTAACCTCAAAGAAACCAAAGCTAATGGCCCTATCATTAAGACAGGAGGGTTTCATGAGACAGGAGAGTATGTCTAAAGTGAAACATGTGGTCCAACCCTCGATGTTGAGCCGCTGAATACAGACACTGCCCATGACGTTAGCAACGATAGCGTACAGGAAGTATCATGCAGTCCTTCAGTTTAGATCACCGGCTTCTCTTTATCTCCAGCACCCTCACTCTCTCACTGATCCATGCCGTTAATAACACATCATCATAATGAACCGATCCTCTGTTCCAGTTTACTGAGAGGAACCAGCATGTGTACTCTGATTACATGTGTGTGTGTGTGTGTGTGTGTGTGTGTGTGTGTGTGTGTGTGTGTGTGTGTGTGTGTGTGTGTGTGTGTGTGTGTGTGTGTGTGTGTGTGTGTGTGTGTGTGTGTGTGTGTGTGTGTGTGTGTGTGTGTGTGTGTGTGTGTGTGTGTGTGTGTGTGTGTGTGTGTGTGTGTGTGTGTGTGTGTGTGGTGTGTGTGTGGTGTGTGTGTGTGTGTGTGTGTGTGTGTGTGTGTGTGTGTGTGTGTGTGTGTGTGTGTGTGTGTGTGGTGTGTGTGTGTGTGTGTGTGTGTGTGTGTGTGTGTGTGTGTGTGTTCAGGTTTACACGTCTCGACTGTCTTTGAAACGCTTTAATAATCTTTTTATACTGATGATTTATTTGTCTCTGTTTTGCTTTGATCTTTATTGAACGTGTAAATGATTGAAAGTGATTTCCAGATAATAATAAAGATGAGATGTCACACGATAACGGGGTTAGCTTCAGTCTGTGAACTCCTCTTCCTCTTCTCCTCTTCCTCTTCTCCTCTTCCTCTCTCCTCTTCCTCTTCTCCTCTTCCTTTCTCCTCTTCCTTTCTCCTCCTCCTCTTCTCCTCTTCCTCTTCCTCTCCTCTTCTCCTCTTCCTCTTCTCCTCTTCTTCCTCTTCCTCTTCTCCTCTTCTCTTCTCCTCCCTGAACGTAGCATAAGATCATCCGTCGGTTTAAACTAATATAGTCAAATAAAATGTGTAAAATACACTGAGCAGAATACGGCTCAGAGCTGTAGTCAGGACCACATGCTGACACTGAGCAGGTTATCCTTCTCACCTAATCCCATTACAGACGCTTATAACGCTGAGCTCTGCACGAGCTGTTGGGGAGCCCTGCTCATGTTCAGGTAGTGTGTAGTCTCTCTGCTTTAAAGGTGGGCTATGTAATTTATTTCAGAAGCACTTTTTGTTAAATTCCATGGAATGCTCTTAACTACGACGGAGTATTAGGGACACACTTAGAAGGAAAAAACAGATTTCGAGAATAAAGTCGTAGTTTCATAAGTGCTTGAGACTTGGAGGAGATTGTCTCCTTTCTGCAGGAGGAAACGGCTGGTTCTGGCCGACTACATTACAATTAATTTAACTCAGTGTTTCTCAAACTTTTTCGTACCAAGGACTCTAACCAATAAATAAACACTCGCAGACCACCTAACAAATATCCCAAATCACATCGTTTTTCTAGAACAGATTACAAATCGCCTGAAAATGGTACAAACAGGCGGCTGCATGTGTGACGAAGGTGTAGCACTGGGCTATATTAAAGGTGGGGTAGGTAAGTTTCAGAAACCGGCTCGAGATACACTTTGTTATATTCCATGGAATGCTCTTAACTTCTTCATCTGTAGAAGCCGAAATACTGTAAAAAGTACAACCAATCCGTTTAGCCGGCCCGGCTAATCCGATTGGACGGCCTACCTGCCTGTCAGCCTTCCATCGGGGCACAAACTTATCTCGTGCCCTCATTGGTCATGTTCGTGTGTGTTGGGGGAGGGGCTCTGTGAGGAAGTGGCAGATTTTCTCCGGTTGTGTATTTTCAAATTCTAGCGATCTCGAGCCGGTTTCTCAAATGTACCTACCCCACCTTTAAGCAATCGAAAGTTAAACTTAAGCTCGCTCCATTGCGGAGATATTCCCGCGAGAGTGCGTAAAACTTACATTTATTCATTTATTTAAAATGTAAAATGTTACCAATATACTCACGGACCACTAGGGGGCGCACAGACCACACTTTGAGAAGCACTGATTTAGCTGACGCTTTTATCCAAGGCGACTTACAATAAGTGCGTTCGACCAACAAGATACAAACTTGAAGAAACTGAATCATAAAGTACATCAGGTTTCATAGAGCTAAACATTTCAAGTGCTACTCAACTGGCTTTAGAGGAGCCAGTCCTTTGTTAGTATATAAGTGCTTTGTTAGTATATAAGTGCTTTGTTAGTAGTTCTATCCTCGAGGTGGAGTCGAGAGAGATGAGTTTTCAGTCTGGAAGATGTGTGAGCTTTCTGCTGTCCTGATTTCAATGGGAGCTCATTCCGATTCCACTACAAGGCTATCGTTCGACTCCTTCTGGATCCAAAGCCTTGATTACAAGTCTCATCGTTTCTTGTGAAGCAACACATCCCCTTTGAACAGCTCGTAGACGTGACCAACGATCGCCTTGTAGTCGGCCAGAAGCAGCCATTTCCTCCTGCAGAAAGGAGACAATCTCCTCCCAGTCCGTTTGGTTCTTTCTTCGAAATAGACATAGTTTCTTGCACAACCTTTTCAAAGTTCTAATACTTATGTTAATCTGATGCTGATGTGTCAAAATATTAAGTATTTCGTTATTTGAGAAACCTAAACTAAAGTACTGCTTCACGAGATGCTCCACATTCCTAATTGTATTGCAGGACGCTGCTGTTGTCTCCTTCTCAAGTCACTTATGAAACTACGACTTTAATCTCGTATTATTACGACTTTATTCTCGAAATGTCTCTGGGTTTTTTTCTAAGTGTGGCCCTAATACTCCGTTGTTCTTAACATCCCGATAGCAATGAATAAATGAAATGCTTTGACAATAAATACATAAAAAAACATTTCATCTCTGGAAGCCGTGGCGCTGTAAAAAGCACGACCAATCATCTGAGCCGGCTAAAGTAACTGGATGGCCTACCTGCCTGTCAGCCTTCCATCGGGGCACACACTTACCTCGTGCCCTCATTGGTCATGTGCGCGTTCGTGTGTGTTGGAGGAGGGGCTCTGTGAGGAAGTCTGAAGGAAGGGGCAGATTTTCTCCGGTTGTGTATTTTCATATTCTAGCGCACTCGAGCTGGTTTCTCCAAAATGACCTACCCCACCTTTAAGACAAATAATGCTTCAAATGTAAATATGCCGGATTTTAGCTTTGAGCTAAATTCCATCCGCAGTCCCTCACATACAACATATAAGAACATAACATTTATAAAGATAGCAAACATAAATACATGATATGCAACACAAGTATTTACCTCATGGTACAATACAGCAGCAATGACATATAAAGTAATCCTTTAAATGTTATCTTTACGCTATGATTTACAGTAAGAGCTAATGATATCAACTCAGTGAGATGACCTTAATGTAAGCGTGCAGCCGCTCCTGCCTGAGCGAGTTCTTCCCCATGAATCATTGCATTCATCCTGCAAAATACTTTCTATTTCTGACAACATGTGACATAATGCGCCATAATGACCGCAGCATCACAACGAGGACCTCTTTGTGTGTGTGTTCACTGTTGATGTGAAGAGAAGACTAACATTTATATATTATACGGTATATGGTAAGAGACTAGTGGCCACGCACAGTACTGCAGCATCAGGTGCCCCCTTTCAGTCATAGGAAGGTCCCACCTGTATTTGTATGCACCTCACAGTATTTATTTATTATTCCTTGATTGAATATTCACATTTATACTTTATACACAAAGAGACACCTGACCAGTGGTGGGTCTTAGCTGTGCTAGCAGTAGCATTAGCATTACAGGTGCCGCTGAATGCAAAGATGGACACTGAATAAAAGGAGACTGTTTAAGTGAGAATGCGCTCGACAGGTGAAGCTGGACCAGAGTAATAAGCATCACCTGGATACCTGAGGACAAGCATCACCGGGATACCTGAGGACAAGCATCACCTGGATACCTGAGGACAAACATCACCGGGATACCTGAGGACAAGCATCACCTGGATACCTGAGGACAAGCATCACCTGGATACCTGAGGACAAGCATCACCTGGATACCTGAGGACAATCATCACCTGGATACCTGAGGACAAGCATCACCTGGATACCTGAGGACAAGCATCACCTGGATACCTGAGGACAATCATCACCTGGATACCTGACAACAAGCATCACCTGGATACCTGACGACAAGCATCACCTGGATACCTGAGGACAATCATCACCTGGATACCTGAGGACAAGCATCACCTGGATACCTGAGGACAAGCATCACCTGGATACCTGAGGACAATCATCACCTGGATATCTGACGACAAGCATCACCTGGATACCTGACGACAAGCATCACCTGGATACATTGCATTATATTACATTACATTGCATTTAGCTGACGCTTTTATCCAAAGCGACTTACGATAAGTGCGTTCGACTAGTGCTTTGTTAGTATTTAAGTGCTTTGTTAGTATGTAAGTGCTTTGTTAGTATTTAAGTGTTTTGTTAGTATATAAGTGCTGTGTTAGTATATAAGTGCTTTGTTAGTATATAAGTGCTTTGTTAGTATATAAGTGCTTTGTTGGTATATAAGTGCTTTGTTAGTATATAAGTGCATTGTTAGTATATAAGTGCTTTATATAAGTGCTTTGTTAGTATGTGAGTGCTTTGTTAGTATATGAGTGCTTTGTTAGTATATGAGTGCTTTGTTAGTATATAAGTGCTTTGTTAGTATTTAAGTGTTTTGTTAGTATATAAGTGCTTTGTTAGTATATAAGTGCTTTGTTAGTATTTAAGTGCTTTGTTTGTATTTAAGTGCATTGTTGGTATATAAGTGCTTTGTTAGTATTTAAGTGTTTTGTTAGTATATAAGTGCATTGTTAGTATATAAGTGCTTTATATAAGTGCTTTGTTAGTATGTAAGTGCTTTGTTAGTATTTAAGTGCATTGTTGGTATATAAGTGCTTTGTTAGTATATAAGTGCATTGATAGTATATAAGTGCTTTGTTAGTATATAAGTGCTTTGTTAGTATTTAAGTGCTTTGTTAGTATATGAGTGCTTTGTTAGTATACAAGTGCTTTGTTAGTATATAAGTGCTTTGTTAGTATATAAGTGCTTTGATAGTATATAAGTGCTTTGTTAGTATTTAAGTGCTTTGTTTGTATTTAAGTGCATTGTTGGTATATAAGTGCTTTGTTAGTATTTAAGTGTTTTGTTAGTATATATAAGTGCTTTGTTAGTATATAAGTGCTTTGTTAGTATATAAGTGCTTTGTTTGTATTTAAGTGCATTGTTGGTATATAAGTGCTTTGTTAGTATATAAGTGCATTGTTAGTATATAAGTGCTTTATATAAGTGCTTTGTTAGTATTTAAGTGCTTTGTTAGTATATAAGTGCTTTGTTAGTATATAAGTGCATTGATAGTATATAAGTGCTTTGTTAGTATATAAGTGCTTTGTTAGTATATAAGTGCTTTGTTAGTATATGAGTGCTTTGTTAGTATACAAGTGCTTTGTTAGTATATAAGTGCTTTGTTAGTATTTAAGTGTTTTGTTAGTATATAAGTGCTTTGATAGTATATAAGTGCTTTGTTAGTATATAAGTGCTTTGTTTGTATTTAAGTGCATTGTTGGTATATAAGTGCTTTGTTAGTATATAAGAGCTTTGTTAGTATATAAGTGCTTTGTTAGTATATAAGTGCTTTGTTAGTATATAAGTGCATTGTTAGTATATAAGTGCTTTGTTAGTATATAAGTGCTTTGTTAGTATTTAAGTGCTTTGTTAGTATATGAGTGCTTTGTTAGTATACAAGTGCTTTGTTAGTATATAAGTGCTTTGTTAGTATTTAAGTGTTTTGTTAGTATATAAGTGCTTTGATAGTATATAAGTGCTTTGTTAGTATTTAAGTGCTTTGTTTGTATTTAAGTGCATTGTTGGTATATAAGTGCTTTGTTAGTATTTAAGTGTTTTGTTAGTATATATAAGTGCTTTGTTAGTATTTAAGTGCTTTGTTTGTATTTAAGTGCATTGTTGGTATATAAGTGCTTTGTTAGTATATAAGTGCATTGTTAGTATATAAGTGCTTTATATAAGTGCTTTGTTAGTATTTAAGTGCTTTTTTAGTATATAAGTGCTTTGTTAGTATTTAAGTGGTTTGTTAGTATATAAGTGCTTTGTTAGTATGTAAGTGTTTTGTTGGTATATAAGTGCTTTGTTAGTATATAAGTGCATTGTTAGTATATAAGTGCTTTATATAAGTGCTTTGTTAGTATATAAGTGCTTTGTTAGTATGTAAGTGCTTTGTTAGTATTTAAGTGCTTTGTTAGTATGTAAGTGTTTTGTTAGTATATAAGTGCTTTGTTAGTATATAAGTGCTTTGTTAGTATGTAAGTGCTTTGTTAGTATATAAGTGCTTTGTTAGTATTTAACTGCTTTGTTAGTATATGAGTGCTTTGTTAGTATACAAGTGCTTTGTTAGTATATAAGCACTTATATCCCCTGGGCGTTTCTCAATCTCGAGTACGCTTGCTTGGTAGCACATGTCTTCCGAGCGTCTTGCTTCAGAAGCGAGGCAAGAATCCTTCCTAGCGTTCGGAAAACGAAGAGTGGAACAGGCGAGCAAGTGTGCAGGTGTGCGTCATATGAGTGCGTTCATGCGTTCGGTCTGCTGTGACTCCCCCTGACCCCAGGGACAGTACGTGGAAAATCACTTTCAACAGAAGAGACGCTGCGGAGAACCATGTTTGACCCGTTTAATATGTTTTATTCAAAAGCTTTAAATATCTTATATTACAGTGTAAAAGGGCACACTCTGAACTCAGGTTGGAAACAACTGAAGATAAGAAATAAAGAGGAATATAAAAACAAAGAAGAGCAACAACATCCAAGAGGACATAAACCACGTGACGGAGGGAGATATAAAGTGTGTAAAAGTGTGTGACGAGCACACCGCAGATAAGGAATATCATTTATCAAATATCAACAGAACCGACAAGAAGACCACAGTCCACAGAACAGAGTATAAAACATGAATATAACTCATCAAAGACGTGGAGGCGCTCTCTGAGGAACCAGCGGGACACAGTGCACAGTCATAGGAAAATAGCAGAACATGAAATCAGGATATACATTTATATTTCCTCTAAATACACTCGGAGTGGAGCTGCAGGTTCATCTCTTAGTCCTGAATGTTCAGTGTGTGTTCAGCAGCTGATTCATATAAAAATATACCTTTCACTGCCGCGCCTGGTGGGACATGTTATTGCTACAAACACCAGAAACTATGCAAATATACAATATCCATCGTCACCAGCTTCATGATATCCAATCAACCCCTGGAGACATCAGGAGACATGTTGTCTTTGAGTTGACTCCAGGAGACATCAGGAGACATGTTGTCTTTGAGGTGACTCAGGAGACATCAGGAGACATGTTGTCTTTGAGGTGACTCCAGGAGACATCAGGAGACATGTTGTCTTTGAGGTGACTCCAGGAGACATCAGGAGACATGTTGTCTTTGAGGTGACTCCAGGAGACATCAGGAGACATGTTGTCTTTGAGGTGACTCCAGGAGACATCAGGAGACATGTTGTCTTTGAGGTGACTCCAGGAGACATCAGGAGACATGTTGTCTTTGAGGTGACTCCAGGAGACATCAGGAGACATGTTGTCTTTGAGGTGACTCCAGGAGACATCAGGAGACATGTTGTCTTTGAGTTGACTCCAGGAGACATCAGGAGACATGTTGTCTTTGAGGTGACTCCAGGAGACATCAGGAGACATGTTGTCTTTGAGGTGACTCCAGGAGACATCAGGAGACATGTTGTCTTTGAGGTGACTCCAGGAGACATCAGGAGACATGTTGTCTTTGAGTTGACTCCGGAGACATCAGGAGACATGTTGTCTTTGAGTTGACTCCAGGAGACATCAGGAGACATGTTGTCTTTGAGGTGACTCCAGGAGACAGCAGGAGACATGTTGTCTTTGAGTTGACTCCAGGAGACATCAGGAGACATGTTGTCTTTGAGTTGACTCCAGGAGACATCAGGAGACATGTTGTCTTTGAGTTGACTCCAGGAGACAGTCAGGAGACATGTTGTCTTTGAGTTGACTCCAGGAGACATGTTGTCTTTGAGGTGACTCCAGGAGACATCAGGAGACATGTTTTCTTTGAGTTGGCTCCAGGAGACAGCAGGAGACATGTTGTCTTTGAGTTGACTCCAGGAGACATCAGGAGACATGTTGTCTTTGAGGTGACTCCAGGAGACATCAGGAGACATGTTGTCTTTGAGTTGACTCCAAGAGACATCAGGAGACATGTTGTCTTTGAGTTGACTCCAGGAGACATCAGGAGACATGTTGTCTTTGAGGTGACTCCAGGAGACATCAGGAGACATGTTGTCTTTGAGGTGACTCCAGGAGACATCAGGAGACATGTTGTCTTTGAGTTGACTCCAGGAGACATCAGGAGACATGTTGTCTTTGAGGTGACTCCAGGAGACATCAGGAGACATGTTGTCTTTGAGGTGACTCCAGGAGACATCAGGAGACATGTTGTCTTTGAGTTGACTCCTGGAGACATCAGGAGACATGTTGTCTTTGAGGTGACTCCAGGAGACGACGTGGACCAAAGGTGTGAAAGTTAAAGCTTTGATTGATCTGAACGCTGAGGGTCCGTCCTGTGATCACAGGAGAAAACACCGAACCCTGGCACACCAGATAAACACTAAGTGGAGAGCAAGAGTGTGAACACACACACACACACACACACAGTATCAAGTGCACATGGAGGACACGATAGTCACACACTCGGTAGAAGCCCAACACATGAATGAATGAGATTCAAACGAGAGCCTCGCGGCGTCGAGAGACATCCAGGAGACCCTGACCCTCAACAGAAGACCCCCCTCACCTGGTCCCTGGGGCAGGTGTGTGTGAGGGTGAGTCCTGCTAGAGCTAAGGTCTGATCACACTGAGGGGACACCACACACACATCTGAGAGGGGACACCACACACACATCTGAGAGGGGACACCACACACACATCTGAGAGGGGACAACACACACACATCTGAGAGGGGACAGGGACACAACGGAGTGTATCTGAATAATAACACACACCATGAATCTCAGTGAGGCCTGTGAGGCCGCCGACCTGTGTCAGCTTCACACACACACACACACACACACAGACACACACGCACACACACACACACGCACAGACACACACACACACACAGACACACACGCACACACACACACACACCAGGCGGTGATTATCTGAAGCAGGATAAAGAGTGTCACGTTGGCTGGAATATTGAATAATATCTTGCAGCTGATTCAATAATGTACAAATGGATTAGATGTCAGCGATGTTGACATGTTGACATGTTGACATGTTGACATGTTGACATGTTGCTGTCACAACATCAACAGGAAGTACAGGAAGTCGTTTTAAATGTAAACATCTGTACCATTGAATTATAACAGAATAGGAATCAGTGCATAGATGGAGCTGGTTATTAAATACGCTTTCAATGTTTCACATCGAACACAAGAAGCCAGCGGGCCTGATGAAGACAACACACACACACACACACACACGCACACACACGCACACACACACACGCACACACACACGCACACACACGCACACACACACTGGTTCAGTGCTGCTCTGGCGTCAGTGGTTCTGGACGGTGAACAGCGTGGACGTCCAGTGGGTCTGCCACACGGCTGACTCCACGTCATGTGACCTCAGCGAAGGAGATGTGATTCTGTAGGAAACAGGAAACGAGAGTCAGGACGGAGGAAACCAATTAGGAGTCAACTCAAAGACAACATGTCTCCAGATGTCTCCAGGAGTCAACTCAAAGACAACATGTCTCCTGATGTCTCCAGGAGTCAACTCAAAGACAACATGTCTCCTGATGTCTCCTGGAGTCACCTCAAAGACAACATGTCTCCTGATGTCTCCTGGAGTCAACTCAAAGACAACATGTCTCCAGATGTCTCCTGGAGTCAACTCAAAGACAACATGTCTCCTGATGTCTCCAGGAGTCAACTCAAAGACAACATGTCTCCTGATGTCTCCTGGAGTCACCTCAAAGACAACATGTCTCCTGATGTCTCCAGGAGTCAACTCAAAGACAACATGTCTCCTGATGTCTCCTGGAGTCAACTCAACGACAACATGTCTCCTGATGTCTCCAGGAGTCAACTCAAAGACAACATGTCTCCTGATGTCTCCAGGAGTCAACTCAAAGACAACATGTCTCCTGATGTCTCCTGGAGTCAACTCAACGACAACATGTCTCCTGATGTCTCCAGGAGTCAACTCAAAGACAACATGTCTCCTGATGTCTCCAGGAGTCAACTCAAAGACAACATGTCTCCTGATGTCTCCAGGAGTCAACTCAAAGACAACATGTCTCCTGATGTCTCCAGGAGTCAACTCAAAGACAACATGTCTCCTGATGTCTCCTGGAGTCAACTCAACGACAACATGTCTCCTGATGTCTCCAGGAGTCAACTCAAAGACAACATGTCTCCTGATGTCTCCAGGAGTCAACTCAAAGACAACATGTCTCCTGCTGTCTCCAGGAGTCAACTCAAAGACAACATGTCTCCTGATGTCTCCTGGAGTCAACTCAAAGACAACATGTCTCCAGATGTCTCCTGGAGTCAACTCAAAGACAACATGTCTCCAGATGTCTCCTGGAGTCAACTCAAAGACAACATGTCTCCAGATGTCTCCAGGAGTCAACTCAAAGACAACATGTCTCCTGATGTCTCCAGGAGTCAACTCAAAGACAACATGTCTCCTGATGCCTCCTGGAGTCAACTCAAAGACAATATGTCTCCAGGAGTCAACTCAAAGACAACATGTCTCCTGATGTCTCCAGGAGTCAACTCAAAGACAACATGTCTCCTGATGTCTCCTGGAGTCAACTCAAAGACAACATGTCTCATGCTGTCTCCAGGAGTCAACCCAAAGACAACATGTCTCCTGATGTCTCCTGGAGTCAACTCAAAGACAACATGTCTCCTGATGTCTCCTGGAGTCAACTCAAAGACAACATGTCTCCTGGAGTCAACTCAAAGACAACATGTCTCCTGATGTCTCCAGGAGTCAACTCAAAGACAACATGTCTCCTGGAGTCAACTCAAAGACAACATGTCTCCTGATGTCTCCAGGAGTCAACTCAAAGACAACATGTCTCCTGATGTCTCCTGGAGTAAACTCAAAGACAACATGTCTCCTGATGTCTCCAGGAGTCACCTCAAAGACAACATGTCTCCTGATGTCTCCTGGAGTCAACTCAAAGACAACATGTCTCCTGATGTCTCCAGGAGTCAACTCAAAGACAACATGTCTCCTGCTGTCTCCAGGAGTCAACTCAAAGACAACATGTCTCCTGATGTCTCCTGGAGTCAACTCAAAGACAACATGTCTCCAGATGTCTCCTGGAGTCAACTCAAAGACAACATGTCTCCTGATGTCTCCTGGAGTCACCTCAAAGACAACATGTCTCCTGATGTCTCCAGGAGTCAACTCAAAGACAACATGTCTCCTGATGTCTCCAGGAGTCAACTCGAAGACAACATGTCTCCTGATGTCTCCTGGAGTCAACTCAAAGACAACATGTCTCCTGAGAGGCTAAGGATGAGATCTGTCTCTCGCTGACACCGATTGGAGGACGTGACTCTCAGCTGTTAGCCTCAGTTAGCTCGTAGCATCACTCTGGACCCTTTAACACACACTCCATCACACTGCAGCGCTCTCAGGAGCCAATCAAATGCGAGCATGTGAAAAAGAAATAGGCCGAGGCGTGATCAGCAGCATCAAAGCGAGCAGAGTCTCCAGTGTGTGGCTGAGCAGCGAGAGGATAAGGGGGGGGGGCTGTTCTTCTTTCAGCATCTCCTGCCGAGGGAGACGCATCTCTACAGAACGTTCTGCAGTGATGCGTCTTCTGAATCCTCAGACCCCCCCCCACCAGGTCTTCAGGGACTAGCCACTGTTATGCTGTTGACTGCTGTTGAGTCATGGAGCCAGCAGCTTACAGACGGATACGTGCTCCTGCAGTGTTTCTATTAAAGCAGGAGGAGAACCAGAGTAAAGGGGTTCATTCGGGCGCTATCAGACGCTTCACATCTCCTCTCTGCAGCGTCTTTAGCTTCATGCTCGTTATGCCGAGTTATTTTTAGCGTAGTATAACGGCAGCTTCTGGAACGAGGTGAGAGACTGACTCACAGAGCCTCAGCTGTTACTGTGCATCCTGTTCGAGGCAGTGAGGAGAAGCACACACACTCTGACTCTACGGTCTGAGGCGAAACACAGTCAGTAAGATGCACAGAGAAACACTCCACACACACACACACACACACACACACACACACACACACACACACACACACACACACACACACACACAAATGCTCTGGACGCTGTGGACCAACAGAGAGGCAGGGGTCCCTGTTTAGTGTCGTATAGACCGTTCGGCCGCACGAGGGCGAAAACGGTCGTTTGCGTTCCTGTTTAGTGTCGTGTAGACCGTTCGGCCGCACGAGGGCGAAAACGGTCGTTTGCGTTCCTGTTTAGTGTCGTGTAGACCGTTCGGCCGCACGAGGGCGAAAACGGTCGTTTGCGTTCCTGTTTAGTGTCGTGTAGACCGTTCGGCCGCACGAGGGCGGAAACGGTCGTTTGCGTTCCTGTTTAGTGTCGTGTAGACCGTTCGGCCGCACGAGGGCGAAAACGGTCGTTTGCGTTCCTGTTTAGTGTCGTGTAGACCGTTCGGCCGCACGAGGGCGAAAACGGTCGTTTGCGTTCCTGTTTAGTGTCGTGTAGACCGTTCGGCCGCACGAGGGCGAAAACGGTCGTTTGCGTTCCTGTTTAGTGTCGTGTAGACCGTTCGGCCGCACGAGGGCGAAAACGGTCGTTTGCGTTCCTGTTTAGTGTCGTGTAGACCGTTCGGCCGCACGAGGGCGAAAACTGTCGTTTGCGTTCCTGTTTAGTGTCGTGTAGACCGTTCGGCCGCACGAGGGCGGAAACGGTCGTTCGCGTTACTGTTTAGTGTCGTGTAGACCGTTCGGCCGCACGAGGGCGAAAACGGTCGTTTGCGTTCCTGTTTAGTGTCGTGTAGACCGTTCGGCCGCACGAGGGCGGAAACGGTCGTTTGCGTTACTGTTTAGTGTCTAATCTGACAGGACGGAGAATCCTCTCAAACTAAGCTAGTTATAAATATGTTTATTTTTACTGTCGGCCGGGTCACTCGTTGCTGGATCAGATGCTGCATGAGACAGACACTGACGCTGTCCGGAGAGAGGGAGGAGAAAGAGAGGCTCCGTGTATTTTAATATTATAATATATAGAATCGTTATTCATTTGTTTTAAAGCTCAATGAATAACGAAGAAGACCTTTGACCGGAAGATTTAAACTTTAAAACACGTTGACTGGCGAAAAGCTCTGCCCGGTTCCCTCGGCCCCCACTGCGGAGAATAAACAGAAGGGCAACCATGACAACCATGCTTCTTCTGCTTTGTGGAGGAAGTTACAGCGCCACTACAGGCTCGGCATATGTACTGCAGCTCCTCCAGCGGCTGGAGCTAGACGGAGCGTCTCGTGCGGACGGACACTATCCGGTGAATATCGCGTGTGGACGGAAGCTTGTTTGCGATTGCGTTAATCCTATGCGTTTAGCCGTTTTCGTCCTCGTGTGGCCGCGGCCTGACCCAGATCCTCTGGAGTCTCTAAAGTCTCCCTCTGCTCTGCACTGTTGGTACCCCCACGATCCTCCTCCTCACCGGGTCCAGTCAGATACACAGAATAATGTCTCCTCTTCAAACACTAAACATAGAGAAAGCTGAAGTCTGGAGGATAGACGTCCAGAGATTTGTCAGAGCTCAGACCACCTTCTGTTGCTGATCCTCTGGAACCAGTGCAGACCCTGCAGCCAGTTCAGGAAGACCAGCAGACGCTCCTTAATGCAGCACGACTCTTCATCTTCATCATCATCCGTCTCCTGCAGCAGTGTGTGCAGGGGGGGCATTAACGGTTAGATACCTGGACCCCATACTCACAGCGGACAGCTGCAGGAAGCTAGTCCGTGATCAATGGACGCCTAACATTTACACTCCGTATGTCCAACTGATCCAACAAGTAACCTGAGCCACAGACCCTGTGGGCCCACGCCTCTGAGCCAGTCTACCAGCGTGGTCTGCCCTCGCTGAGCACAGGCCTGTGCTCAGCGAGGGCAGACCACGCCTCTGAGCCACAGACCCTGTGGGCCCACGCCTCTGAGCCACAGACCCTGTGGGCCCACGCCTCTGAGCCACAGACCCTGTGGGCCCACGCCTCTGAGCCACAGACCCTGTGGGCCCACGCCTCTGAGCCACAGACCCTGTGGGCCCACGCCTCTGAGCCAGTCTGCCAGCGTGGTCTGCCCTCGCTGAGCACAGGCCTGCGACCTGGGGCTGCTCTCAGTGCTGAGCCTCCCTGTTCCTCCCTGCCAGCTGATGCAGGGTTACGGGGCTTTGCCATGACCCAGCAGAACCTGCATCAGTCCTCTGCTGCAGGTTCTGCTGGGGGAGGAGCTATATTCTGTCTGACAGAGACACAGAGCTCTGACTGTTCAGCTTCTGGGGTGTCTGGGTACTAAAGACGGTACATTATGAGATGGAATCAAACTGATGTCAGATCAGAACCGCTCTGACCTGCGAGGCGATGTACTTCTCCAGAGGACTCTCCATCCGGCCCAGGGTCAGCAGAGCTGAGCCGGGCTGGTGCTCCGGAGACTCTTCACCCAGCAACAGCTTCCCTTTGAAGTTATGGACCACACACACCACCTGCAGCACACACACACCACACACACACACACACACACACACACACACACACCACACACACACACACACACATGGCAGGGACAGAGATGTATGAGACTGTCAGAGAGTAACTGTGTGTGTGTGTGTGTGTGTGTGTGTGTGTGTGTGTGTGTGTGTGTGTGTGTGTGTGTGTGTGTGTGTGTGTGTGTGTGTGTGTGTGTGTGTGTGTGTGTGTGTGTGTGTGTGTGTGTGTGTCCTAGCATTACTATAAGGGTTAGGGTAAGTCTCCAGGAAATGCATGTAAGTCAATGTAATGTCCCCTGAAGTGATGTATACATGGTGTGTGTGTGTGTGTGTGTGTGTGTGTGTGTGTGTGTGTGTGTGTGTGTGTGTGTGTGTGTGTGTGTGTGTGTGTGTGTGTGTGTGTGTGTGTGTGTGTGTCTCACCAGGAAGGTAGCGATGGCTCCTCCGATTATGAACCCGGCGATGACGTCCCCCCAGTGGTTCCGGTACTCTGCGACCCGGTTCAGCCCGGTGAGGAAGGCCAGACACACCAGACCCAGAGACAGGACCGGCTTGGCCAGACGGGATCCCTTCGCCTGGACCGTGAGCGTCACGTACATCTGCAGGAAGACCAGATGCTCAGATCTCTCTCATAGAAGCTGAGGTACCGTGAGAGGAACTCTAGACGTGTTCTGCGGGTTGGAGCAGAACCCTCAGAGGAACCTTCATCTGGACCTTCAGGACCGGTCTGCAAACAGCTGTGACTGTGAAGGTGTGCAGACTCTCCTCGCTTACAAATCAAATCAAAATCAAATCAAATTTTATTTCTATAGCGCATTTAAAAACGATCTTCGGTCGAGCCAAAGAGCTGCACATGCAGACAATAGATAACACATTACTACCGAGGAGGAGGAAGAGGGAGAGGAAGAGGAAGATAATGAGGAAGAGGAAGAGGGAGAGGACAGCATTGAGCCTGCAGCGTCCTCTCGTCTCCTTCTGGTCTCAGCTGCAGTGAATTATGCAGAATCATCTCGACAGCATGAACTCCATTATTTATTATTGTCCTCAATACAGCTACATCCCATCATACTGCAGTGTGTGTGTGTGTGTGTGTGTGTGTGTGTGTGTGTGTGTGTGTGTGTGTGTGTGTGTGTGTGTGTGTGTGTGTGTGTTACTTGGAGAGGGTCCGAGTCCGACCCTTGTCAATTAACTACAGGGGTCCCTCAGGGCTCTGTTCTCGGTCCCCTCCTCTTCTCCTGTACACAAACTCGCTCGGATCTGTCATTAGCCCGCATGGTTTTTCATACCACTGCTACGCTGACGACACCCAACTAATCCTGTCCTTCCCCCGCTCAGAGACCCAGGTCGTCGCACGCATCTCTGCTCGTCTAGCTGACATCTCTCAGTGGATGTCCGCTCATCATCTCAAGCTCAACCTTGACAAAACTGAAGTGCTTTTCCTTCCGGGAAAAGATTGTCCCACTCTTGACCTGACGATCAACATCGGCCCCTCTGTTGTTTCCCCGACTCAGACTGCAAGGACTCTGGGAGTGACCCTAGATAACAACCTGTCCTTCACTGCAAACATCGCTGCTCCAACCCGCTGCTGCAGATACACGCTCTACAGCATCAGGAGGACGCGTCCCCAGCTGACCCAGAGAGCCACGCAGGTTCTGGTCCAGGCTCTCGTCACCTCACTAGACTACTGCAGCTCCCTCCTGCTGGTCTGCCTGCATGTGCCCATCCGACCTCTCTCATCCCAGAATGCAGCGGCTCGTCTGGTCTTCAACCTTCCTGAATGTTCCCACACCACGCCGCTCCTCCGCTCCCTCCACTGGCTTCCGGTAACTGCTAGAATCCACTTCAAGACCCTGGTGCTTGCGTACCATGCTGCGAATGGATCTGGCCCTTCCTACATCCAGGACATGGTTAAACCGTACACCCCAGCACGTGCACTCCGCTCTGCATCAGCCAGACGGCTCGCTGCACCCTCGCTGCGAGGGGGACCCAAGTTCCCATCAGCAGAAACACGTGGGTTTGCTGTCCTGGCTCCAAGATGGTGGAATGAGCTCCCATTGACATCAGGACAGCAGAAAGCTCACACACCTTCCAGACTGAAACTCATCTCTCTCGACTCCACCTCGAGGATAGAACTACTAACAAAGCACTTATATACTAACAAAGCACTTATATACTAACAAAGCACTTATATACTAACAAAGGGCTTATATACTAACAAAGCACTTATATACTAACAAAGCTCTTATAGACTAACAAAGCACTTATATACTAACAAAGCACTTATATACTAACAAAGCACTTATATACTAACAAAGGGCTTATATACTAACAAAGCACTTATATACTAACAAAGCTCTTATAGACTAACAAAGCACTTATATACTAACAAAGCTCTTATAGACTAACAAAGCACTTATATACTAACAAAGCACTTATATACTAACAAAGCTCTTATAGACTAACAAAGCACTTATAGACTAACAAAGCACTTATATACTAACAAAGCTCTTATAGACTAACAAAGCACTTATATACTAACAAAGGGCTTATATACTAACAAAGCACTTATATACTAACAAAGCACTTATATATTAACAAAGCACTTATATACTAACAAAGCACTTATATACTAACAAAGCACTTATATACTAACAAAGCACTTATATACTAACAAAGGACTGGCTCCTCTAAAGCCAGCTGAGGAGCACTTGAAATGTTTGGCTCTATGAAACCTGATGTACTTTATGATTCTGTTTTCTTCAAGGTTGTATTTTGTTGGTCGAACGCACTTTATTGTAAGTCTTTGGATAAAAGCCTCAGCTAAATGTGATGTGATGTTTATATAGAGGTGAAGGAGGGGCTTATTTCCCATGTAACTTTCGTGAAACCTCCGTAAAAGTCTCAAAAATGCTACAACTACTGTCACAAACTGGATGAATGTGAAGTATTGTGTTAAGGAGGATTAAACTGTTTAAAACGTGCTCAAAGTTAGCCGGATGTTGCCGATGTGTTTTGTGGATTCAAAAGTCGTAAATAATCTACAAAATGGAGGAGAGCGATCTGATCGGAGCAACTGACAAATAATCCAACTGAAACTGGCGTGGACAATGACTATGTTTTAAACATGCGCTGATCCAGAAAAGCCCGGTTTGGACGCTTTACGGGCAGAAGAAACATTTCTATTAAAGAAACAATTATACATTTCTGTCTTTTTATGCCTTTAATACTAACTTGAATTGTTATTCAAATTAATTAATCAATTATTTTTTAGATGTATTGTAATGTAGAGACAAGGCCTTTAGTGACAATCATGTATTGCGTTACAATTATATGTATAAAATAAATAATAATAATATAAAAAGTCTAAATATGATATTTAGCCTCAAATCATCTGAGGCCTGGCGCCCCCTCTGCGATATTTGCCCCCCCCAGGTTGGGAACCACTGCTCCAGGACATACAATGAAAGCTGAAAACTTCTAAACTTTCCATTATTTCTACTCTCAGAATGGGAAACCGAGCTAGAGACAACTGTCTGAACCAATGTTATATATATATGTTGCAATAAAGTGATGTCCTTGGTCTCTTAAAATAACATCCCTGCCCCCTTGCTTTGCTCTGGCTCTTTGATTCAGAGAGTGTTCCAGCTCTTACATATCCGACTCCAGGGGGCCCTCTCATCAGGGGGCCCTCTCCCTGCATCAGGGGGCCCTCTCCCTGCATCAGAGGACCCTCTCCCTGCATCAGGGGGCCCTCTCATCAGGGGGCCCTCTCATCAGGGGGCCCTCTCCCTGCATCAGGGGACCCTCTCCCTGCAGCCCTCTCTCTGCATCAGGGGGCCCTCTCCCTGCATCAGAGGACCCTCTCCCTGCATCAGGGGGCCCTCTCATCAGGGGGCCCTCTCCCTGCATCAGGGGGCCCTCTCCCTGCATCAGGGGGCCTCTCCCTGCATCAGGGGGCCCTCTCCCTGCATCAGGGGGCCCTCTCCCTGCATCAGGGGACCCTCTCCCTGCATCAGGGGGCCCTCTCCCTGCATCAGAGGACCCTCTCCCTGCATCAGGGGGCCCTCTCCCTGCATCAGAGGACCCTCTCCCTGCATCAGGGGGCCCTCTCCCTGCATCAGAGGACCCTCTCCCTGCACCTGCATCAGGGACCCTCTCCCTGCATCAGGGGGCCC
>CM070448.1:28838786-28846286 GCA_036324595.1 Champsocephalus gunnari | reverse complement strand
TTCTGCTTCTTATCTCCTGCTCTCGCTAAGGAGAGGTCAACGCTGGGCTGCAGGTGTGTGTGTGTGTGTGTGTGTGTGTGTGTGTGTGTGTGTGTGTGTGTGTGTGTGTGTGTTGTGGTGTGTGTGTGTGAGTGTGTGTGTGTGTGTGTGTGTGTGTGTGTGTGTCTGTGTGTGTGTGTGTGGTGTGTGGTGTGTGTGTGGTGTGAGTGTGTGTGGTGTGTGTGTGAGTGTGGTGGTGAAGTGTGTGTAAGTGTGTGTAAGGTGTGTGTGTGTGTGTGGGTGTAAGTGTGTGTGTAAGTGTGTGTGTGGTGTGTGTGTGAAGTGTGTGTGTGTAAGTGTGTGTGTGTGTGTGAGTGAGTGGTGTGTGTGGTAAGTGTGTGTGTGTGTGTGTGTGTGTGTGGGTGTGTGTGTGTGTGTGTGTGGTGTGTGTGTGGTGTGTGTGGGAGTGTGTAGGTGAGTGTGTGTGTGTGTGTGGTGTGTGTGTGTGTGTGGTGTGGGTGGTGTGTGTGTGTGTGTGTGTGTGTGTGGTGTGGTGTGTGGGTGTGAGTGTAAGTGTAGTGTGTGTGTGTGTGTGTGTGGTGTGTGTGTGTGTGTGTGTGGTGTGGTGTGGTGGTGTGTGTAGTCATCAGCGGGACAGATGCTACTAAACGTCTTCATCAGGCTACCTGCTGCAATTCGGATTTCATTCACAAAAATCCCAGTGAAGCAGAAAGAGATCTGAGGCTGAAGGGAAGGTTCCAGAAGACTGAGGAAGGACACACTCCTCTTCCTCCTGCATGCCACTGAAGAGGAAATACACAACCGACCATCTCCCAGCCCCCCCCCAGCGGGCCCCCCCCAGCGGCGCCCCCCCCCAGCGCCCCCCCCCTGTGGCTGCTGTGCCGGTCGTCAGTGAGACTCACCGAGGAAGCGGAAGGTCCTGCGCACCAGAGGGTTGAGGTAACAGCAGTCCCCGGTGGCCACCGTCTTCTCCGAGCGGTCGAACTCTTTGGAGGTGTACTGGACCAGGAACAGCACCGTCTCCGTGACCGTGATCTGTGGGAGAGAGAGAGCCGTCAGTCGCCCTGAATCAGAGCTGGGCTCAGTGGGTCTACACACAGTGGCGTCTACACACATCGTCTACACACATCGTCTACACACAGCTGAGTCTACACACAGAGTCTACACACAGCATCTACACACAGCATCTACACACAGCATCTACACACTGTGGCGTCTACACACAGCGTCTACACACAGCATCTACACACAGCTGAGTCTACACACAGCATCTACACACAGCTGAGTCTACACACAGCTGAGTCTACACACAGCATCTACACACAGCGTCTACACACAGCTGAGTCTACACACAGCATCTACACACAGCGTCTACACACAGCTGAGTCTACACACAGCGGCTACACACAGATTATGTGTATCTCTAACTCTGGGTCCTGGATCTGAGGGAGTCCTGCATGTCGCCCTTTCTAAATGTTAAAGAGCATGGCCACCAGAACCCACTCAGAACCAGAGAGATCTGCAGACCCCGAGCCCCCGGCCCGGCAGCACGAGGACTCCTCTTTCATCTACCAACCCCTCAGCGGGATCCGGTCCTCCTGTTGCTACCTCAATGAACACAGAGGCATAATGTCCTGTGTGTGTGTGTGTGTGTGTGTGTGTGTGTGTGTGTGTGTGTGTGTGTGTGGGTGCGTGCGTGAGTGCGTGCGTGCGTGGGTGCGTGGGTGCGTGCGTGGGTGCGTGCGTGGGTGCGTGGGTGCGTGCGTGGGTGCGTGCGTGCGTGGGTGCGTGGGTGCGTGCGTGCGTGCGTGCGTGGGTGGGTGCGTGGGTGCGTGCGTGCGTGAGTGCGTGGGTGGGTGCGTGCGTGGGTGCGTGCGTGGTGCGGGGTACTGAGGCCCGAGCTGCTCCAGTGATGTACTCAGGTCGACAGGTGAGGGGCCGACCAGGTAAACTGAACCCAACCATCTTTGACTGAACATAACATTGTTCTTCTTATATCTCATTCAAGTTAATTTCATATCAACAAAAGCTTAGATTGAGGAGCATCCTGAAGGACCAGTACTGACCCGGTCTACAGACGGGGTCTCCTGCTGGGAGCTTATGAGCAAACTAACTCTGCGGGACCTTAGCTATGACTCAAAGCTATAAATCACATCATGGTTAGAGCGGCAACACATCGTAACTCTCTGTTGGTCTCTCTCTGGCTCCGCTCAGGAGAGGCAGAGGAGGCTGGTCTCCAAAAGCCGGAGCTGTGGCAGCCTCAGGGTGTTTGCCCCACTTCCTGTTGGCTCTAACTGGAGCTGACAGGGCCGCAGTGACAATCATCACTGTAGAGCCCCCGGTGGCTACAGAAGACCCTACAATGATTCACTACTCCATCCCTCTTCCTCTGGTCAACCCTCCTCTTCCTCTGGTCAACCCTCCTCTTCCTCTGGTCAGACCCTCCATCCCTCTTCCTCTGGTCAACCCTCCTCTTCCTCTGGTCAGACCCTCCATCCCTCTTCCTCTGGTCAACCCTCCTCTTCCTCTGGTCAGACCCTCCATCCCTCTTCCTCTGGTCAACCCTCCTCTTCCTCTGGTCAGACCCTCCTCTGGTCACCCTCCTCTTCCTCTGGTCAGACCCTCCATCCCTCTTCCTCTGGTCAACCCCCTCTTCCTCTGGTCAACCCTCCATCCCTCTTCCTCTGGTCAACCCTCCTCTTCCTCTGGTCAGACCCTCCTCTTCCTCTGGTCAGACCCTCCATCCCTCTTCCTTTGGTCGACCCTCCTCTTCCTCTGGTCAACCCTCCTCTTCCTCTCCATCAGCAGTTTAATACCAGCTGCAGCCGTCAGGATGCTGACAGATTTGTGTTCAGATGTGTTCAGATCAGGGTTTCCGTTAGCCGGTAATTACCGGTTTGTAGCTGGTAACATTTATTAAAAAACTGTAAATTCAAAACCTGCCGGTCAAAATGTCTGGTAATAATTAGGGATGCTCCGATCGATCGGCCGCCGGTCATTATCGATATTCACTCTTAATTAGGGCGTGTAACGGTATCCGTATTCGTCCCGTACCGTCGCGGTTCGGACGTCGGACGTCACGGTTCGGACGTCACGGTTCGGCACATGCAGTCACACGGCGAATACGCCTTTTTTTACGAGTGGGAAAAAAGTCTGTCACTCAGGGCAGCATTACACTATGTATAATCCAGGGGGCGGTATTGCGCCTAAAAGCCAGCCGCCCGTAAATAACAAATGAAGAACAAGAACAAAACACAACAAAACGAACACAACACATGAAGAAGAACAGTCAGTAGCTATGGCGAGTTTCACACAACACTCAGGAGCTAGAACCCACCTGCTTCTTCTAAACCAGCTGAACATTTCGGGTTCCCTGTGGACTGCAACAACGATGGGGTGCGAGTTGTGGATCGGACGAGGACGGTGTGTCGGCGTTGTTCCACAGCGGTGCGGTATGCTCGTGGTAACGCGTCAAACATGCTCAAGCACATCCGAGTCAGTCTCAGTCCGCAGCGAGACGGGTTTCCTCGACGGCGGGTAACCATAGTTACCGCCAACAGATCTGCCCTCACTACCGACAACGTAGACAAACTCGTCTTTTTGAAGAACAACTAGAAAATAGAGTAAAGCGTGAGCACCTTTATTTAGGCGTAAGGCCTCACACACTCACACGTTAATTACACATGTTAGACTTTGCTCCTAAAGGTACAGATTTTATTTTCTTATTGTTTATTTTAATATTTTCAAGACATTCTTTTTAGTTGTTCAGCTTATTTAACCTTTTTGCTGACATCAGCCATTATAGATAATATGGGCATCTGTGAGTTACTGTTTGTGGTTTGTTTTTAACTGTGTAATACAGTTAATGATTCCAAATGTTAGAGTTCCTTATTTTCACACCAAAACTTGCTCGACTGTTACAAATAAATAACAGCAACAAAAAAAACGCATTTGGGACTTTTTTTTGCTTTTCCTTGTTGTACCGAACGCGTACCGAACCGTGACTTCTGTGAACCGTTACACCCCTACTCTCAATAGATTGATCAGGAGAGCTGGATCTGAGCGATATGGACATAAACGCGAGTGAAGTGTAACCGGACACGAGAGAGAGATCAGACCAGCTGCTGAGTCAGACGGAGACACGCAGCTCTGCATGATCACCTGAAGCCCCGCCCACTGTTTAGCGCGCTGCGTGAGAAACGGGCTGTCAGGAGAGAGAGGGAGGAGAGAGAGGAGAGAGAGAGAGAGGGAGAGAGAGGGGAAAAGAGAGCATCCGTTTCTCCCGTGTTATTATCCAAAATTAATGTAAACTTTTGAATAATGTACGTTATCTACTACAAGTAGTTTGTTTGAATGTAATAATTATGTTGTTTGTTGTTTGTGGAATCATTTATTGAAAAATGAATCTGAACTTTTCGATCTGTTTCGATTATAAACTGAAGCAATATAAAAATGACTCCCATTAACTGAGTTTTAAACATCAGCATATCCGGTCATAGTCCGGTAATTACCTGCTAACGGAAACTCTGCCACGCAATTCATATTCTTATTATTCAAACATGACCGGGAAGTTTCGGAAATGTGTCCGGTAAAATTAATTATTTCCGGACATTTGACCGGCGAGAAAGAATCCTAGCGGAAACCCTGGTTCAGAATGTCAGGGTTTCAGATGTATCAGAAGTAGGGTTGGGTACCGAGAACCGTTCGTTCGACGGTTCCAACATTTCGATTCCAACGGCATCATTTAGAAATGTGAATTTCGGTTCCACTTCTCGATGCCTGAGAAAATGTTCCTCGCCGCTCCGTAGCCTGCTGTATGACTGCGGCGGGGCGGGAAATGTAGCGTTGTACCGACACCTCCTACAGCGTAACCTGAGACCAGGGCCGGCGCGTCGCACTGGCGTTATAGATGTTCGCCTAGGGCGCCAGATCTGTGGAGGCGCTGCGCTGACAGCTCTGGGAGGCAAAACAAATGTTTTGACCGTTGGTGCTCATCCTGATGTTCGGCCTCGATGTAACAACATTCATAATTAAGTAAATGTAACACCCTTTTCATCCCCGGTTACACGTTTCATTCGCCCTGTACGACGGGCGCTGCAAGTGATGAAAGAGGGGGATGTTGGCTTATCTGGCGCCCGCAGCTCACAGCTAACGAGCGAGTGAGCGAGGGAGAAAGGGAGGGCGCACTGGAACCAGCGCTGTTGTTATTAGCATCTGGTGCTAGCTGCTCTAACGGAAGAAGAAGATGTTTCACAGTGATGTGGAGGAGAGTCCTCTCCAGTCAGACTGAGGCTGATACCTGCAGCTCAGTGAGGGAAGGACTCTGAGGGTTAGATAGTTCACTTTAGTCTCAGTTATCTCAGTGGGTCTCAAACGGTTTGGTCTCAAGTTAAGGAAACACATATTTCCAAGGCACTCCTTTATAATGATTGAGATGAAACAGGTTTGAAATCATTCCAGTGGAAACTAAAGGACAGTGAACCAGACATATCGTTTAAACTGGAGATAAAAACATATGCATAAATAAAATAGTAAAATAAGATCTGAAGGAACAACAAACATAAAATACGTTCCATGTATTTGTTGTTGCTATGGGTTACTGGTTATGCTCACAAACTTATTTAATTATTCAAAATGTAAACCGATCTTTGTCATCTGGGTGTTTGAGTTGAACCCCTAGATCTAGTCTCTAGTCATTCTGCTCAAAGTGCACCAGATGAGCGTCTGCTTTCAGGTTCAAACCTTTCTTCCCGTACGCCTGAGAGGCAGGTGCTGGTGTTTCTCAACAAGAACTTAATCTTTTTTTTTACCCTGCCCCTCAAAGAACCGGAATCGAAAAGTAGAATCGGAATCGTGGAAAGTCAAACGATACCCAACCCTACTCAGAAGTGTTCAGACGTGTTCAAGGCAAGTTTATTTATACAGCACTTTTCAGCGCAAGGCAATTCAAAGTGCTTTACAAAAAAAAATGAAAGACATTAAGCATTAAAAACAGAAAAGCTAATAAAATAAACATTAAGGAAAAATACATGGATAAAAGTCACAGAGCAGTCTAAGATGTGAATAGTTCAATTAAAAGCAGCGACAAAGAGAAAAGTCTTCTTGCTGGATCTGAAAGTAGTCAGAGTTGCAGCGGACCTGCAGGTTTCTGGGAGTTTGTTCCAGATGTTTGGAGCATAATAACTGAACGCTGCTTCTCCATGTTTAGTTCTGACTCTGGGGACAGGAAGCTGACCAGTCCCTGAAGACCTGAGAGATCTGTCTCTGGGGACAGGAAGCTGACCAGTCCCTGAAGACCTGAGAGATCTGACTCTGGGGACAGGAAGCTGACCAGTCCCTGAAGACCTGAGAGATCTGTCTCTGGGGACAGGAAGCTGACCAGTCCCTGAAGACCTGAGAGACCTGTCTCTGGGGACAGGAAGCTGACCAGTCCCTGAAGACCTGAGAGATCTGTCTCTGGGGACAGGAAGCTGACCAGTCCCTGAAGACCTGAGAGATCTGACTCTGGGGACAGGAAAGCTGACCAGTCCCTGAAGACCTGAGAGATCTGTCTCTGGGGACAGGAAAGCTGACCAGTCCCTGAAGACCTGAGAGATCTGTCTCTGGGGACAGGAAGCTGACCAGTCCCTGAAGACCTGAGAGATCTGTCTCTGGGGACAGGAAGCTGACCAGTCCCTGAAGACCTGAGAGATCTGTCTCTGGGGACAGGAAGCTGACCAGTCCCTGAAGACCTGAGAGATCTGTCTCTGGGGACAGGAAGCTGACCAGTCCCTGAAGACCCTGAGAGATCTGGATGGTTCATAGTTTAGCAGGAGGTCAGAAATGTATTCTGGGCCTAAACCATTCAGAGCTTTATAAACCAGCAGCAGTATTTAGAAATCTATTCTTTGACACACAGGAAGCCAGTGTGAAGACTTCAGAGCAGGAGTGATGTGATCCACTTTCTTAGTGTCAGTGAGGACTCGAGCAGCGGCGTTCTGAATCAGCTGCAGCTTCCTATAGATGTGTTAGTGAGACCTGTGAAGACACCTTTGCAGTAGTCCAGTCTACTGAAGATAAAGGCATGGACACGTGTCTCCAGATCCTGCTGTGACATTAGTCTTTAATCCTAGATATGTTCTTTAGGTGATAGTAGGCTGATTTAGTAACTGTTTTAATGTGACTGTTGAAGCTCAGGTCAGAGTCCATGACTACACCTAGATCTCTGTCTATCTGTTGGTTTGAACATTGCAGACTGAAGCTCAGCGCTAACTTTTATACGTTCTGCCTTGGCTCCAAAAACCATTACCTCAGTTTTATCTTTGTTTAATTGGAGAAAGTTCTGACACATCCAGTCATTGATTTGTTCAATGCACTTACTCAGTGTTTGAATTGGAGCATCGTCTCCTGGTGAAATGGTTACGTAAATTTGTGTGTCATCTGCATCGCTATGGTAACTGATTTTGTTGTTTTTCATTATCTGAGCCAGTGGTAGCATGTAGACGTTAAAGAGAAGAGGCC
>CM070448.1:28813786-28828786 GCA_036324595.1 Champsocephalus gunnari | reverse complement strand
AGTCGAGGAGGGGAGTCGAGGAGGGGAGTCGAGGAGGGGGGTTAGAGGACTGAGAAGCCTCTAAAGAGATGCATGCCTCTGCTGGAGGAACATCTGTGATTGGCTGCTCAGTTTCCGTGGCTTTAGTCTCAGCCTATAATGAGAGTGAGTGGGTCTCTTTCCCCTGCAACGGGCAGCAGCTCCAGCAGAGGGCAGTGGTGGGGCTGCTGAGGGGAAGAGAGTCTGAATGAGGAGAAGAAGGGTGCAGACTAGAGAGTGAGGAGGTAAGGAGAGTCAGGTCATGGCTGATGTTCCAGAGACGATACCAACCAAGAACCAGCGGTACATCGTACATGGTATACAGCACCTTTCAACACACGGCAGTTCAAAGAGCTTTACAAAAATGAACGACATTCAGAAAATGGCATTTAAAATCAGTCATTGAAAAGAAAAGATAGTAAAATAAACATAAAAAGAAAAAGTACATGGATAAAAGTTACAGTGAGTCTAAGATGTGGATAGTTCAATTAAAAGCAGCGACAAAAAGAAAAGTCTTCAGAGTTGCAGCGGACCTGCAGGTTTCTGGGAGCTGGTTCCAGATGTTTGGAGCATCATAACAGAACGCTGCTTCTCCAGGTTCAGTTCTGACTCTGGGGACAGAAAGCTGACCAGTCCCTGAAGACCTGAGAGATCTGTCTCTGGGGACAGAAAGCTGACCAGTCCCTGAAGACCTGAGAGATCTGTCTCTGGGGACAGGAAGCTGACCAGTCCCTGAAGACCTGAGAGATCTGTCTCTGGGGACAGAAAGCTGACCAGTCCCTGAAGACCTGAGAGATCTGTCTCTGGGGACAGAAAGCTGACCAGTCCCTGAAGACCTGAGAGATCTGTCTCTGGGGACAGGAAGCTGACCAGTCCCTGAAGACCTGAGAGATCTGTCTCTGGGGACAGGAAGCTGACCAGTCCCTGAAGACCTGAGAGATCTGTCTCTGGGGACAGGAAGCTGACCAGTCCCTGAAGACCTGAGAGATCTGTCTCTGGGGACAGAAAGCTGACCAGTCCCTGAAGACCTGAGAGATCTGTCTCTGGGGACAGGAAGCTGACCAGTCCCTGAATACCTGAGAGATCTGTCTCTGGGGACAGGAAGCTGACCAGTCACTGAAGACCTGAGAGATCCGTCTCTGGGGACAGGAAGCTGACCAGTCCCTGAAGACCTGAAGACCTGTCTCTGGGGACAGGAAGCTGACCAGTCCCTGAAGACCTGAGAGGTCCGGATGGTTCCTCATTCAGCACGAGGTCAGACATGTGTTTTGGGCCTAAAATAGGGAGGCTCCGAATTTTGGGGCCGATCGCCGGAATCAGTATCAGCCGATACCGATCGCCGATCCGATCGAGTGGGCGGGGCCTATGGGGATCTTCCAATTAATCTCTCTCTCTCTCTCTCTCTCTCTCTCTCTCTCTCTCTCTCCTCTCTCTCTCTCTCTCTCTCTCTCTCTCTCTCTCTCTCTCTCTCTCTCTCTCTCTCTCTCTCTCTCTCTCTCTCTCTCTCCTCTCTCTCTCTCTCTCTCTCTCTCTCTCTCTCTCTCTCTCTCTCTCCTCTCTCTCTCTCTCTCTCTCTCTCTCTCTCTCTCTCTCTCTCTCTCTCTCTCTCTCTCTCTCTCTCTCTCTCTCTCTCTCTCTCTCTCTCTCTCTCTCCTCTCTCTCTCTCTCTCTCTCTCTCTCTCTCTCTCTCTCTCCTCTCTCTCTCTCTCTCTCTCTCTCTCTCTCTCTCTCTCTCTCTCTCTCTCTCTCTCTCTCTCTCTCTCTCTCTCTCTCTCTCTCTCTCTCTCTCTCTCTCTCTCTCTCTCCTCTCTCTCTCTCTCTCTCTCCTCTCTCTCTCTCTCTCTCTCTCTCTCTCTCTGCAGGAGTTCTGCTTCACACACGATGCACACCGCTATTTTATTATCATTTTCGGACTCCTTAAAATACTGCCAGACCGGTGAAGCCATGTTGGCGAGCTCGTTTTGCCGCGCACTGAGAAAAGTGTCATGCATTTTACGTTATGCGAGAGCATCGAACGATCGGCAGAGAGCGAGTATCGGTCGATCTCGATCGGAGCATCCCTGGCCTAAACCATTCAGTGCTTTATAAACCAGCAGCAGTATTTAGAAATCTATTATCTGACACACAGGAAGCCAGAGTACAGACTTCAGAGCAGGAGTGATGTGATCCACTCTTTAGTGTCAGTGAGGACTCGAGCAGCGGCGTTCTGAACCAGCTGCAGCTTCCTAATAGATGCTTTAGTGAGACCTGTGAAGACACCTTTGCAGTAGTCCAGTCTACTGAAGATAAAGGCATGGACGAGGTACTGACGTCACTTCTTCTTCTGCTGCTCTGGGCTTCCCGGCAGGCCGCACACCGCTTCACGCGGGTACTGCCCATGGATGTGTGAGAGCTGGATGCAGCGCGGGAGGCGCGTCTCGGTCTTCCCTGTGAGAGCTGCTCATTGGCTCACGAGGACAAAATGGCCCGACTTTTGAGAGAGCGAAACGTCACAGATTACCCAGCATGCCTGGCTGTCACAACTTGAGGACCTAATGCTCTTAATAAGGGCTATACAAACGTTCATACTGGGCAGTTTATTTAGTTTAACAAAAATTATCCAACGAGTTACAGACGTCTCTTTCCCGATGTAGGTCAATGGGGACAAGTGTCTCCGGGACACACCGGTGCTGGAAGACACGGCATACATGGGCTGCATGCTGTCTGCAAAGGTGTAGAAGTACTCAGATGTTGTACTTGAGTAACAGTAGAAGTACTCTGATCTTGTACTTGAGTAAAAGTAGAAGTACTCAGATCTTGTACTTGAGTAAAAGTAGAAGTACTCAGATCTTGTACTTGAGTAAAAGTAGAAGTACTCAGATCTTGTACTTGAGTAAAAGTAGAAGTACTCAGATCTTGTACTTGAGTAAAAGTAGAAGTACTCAGATGTTGTACTTGAGTAAAAGTAGAAGTACTCAGATCTTGTACTTGAGTAAAAGTAGAAGTACTCAGATCTTGTACTTGAGTAAAAGTAGAAGTACTCAGATGTTGTACTTGAGTAAAAGTAGAAGTACTCAGATGTTGTACTTGAGTAAAAGTAGAAGTACTCAGATCTTGTACTTGAGTAAAAGTAGAAGTACTCAGATGTTGTACTTGAGTAAAAGTAGAAGTACTCAGATGTTGTACTTGAGTAAAAGTAGAAGTACTCAGGATCTTGTACTTGAGTAAAAGTAGAAGTACTCAGATGTTGTACTTGAGTAACAGTAGAAGTACTCAGATCTTGTACTTGAGTAAAAGTAGAAGTACCAGAGTGAAGGAATACTCAGTTACAGTAAAAGTACTGCATTCAAAATGTTACGAAGTAAAATTAGAAAAGTATTATCATCAAAATATAGTGAAAGTATTGACAGTAAAGTATTCATTGTGCAGATTGGTCCCTTTGAGAGTAATATATGTGATGTGTGTACTGCTGATGCCACGGGGTATAACTGCCGCTCTTCAGTAAACTGTGGGGGCGAGCGTTAGAAAGTCTCTCACCTCTGCCCCCAGACACGTGAGCAGCTTCCTCCTCTCCTTCCTGCCGAGGCGTTTCACAGGCATGACGCTTCCTCCTGAGGACAGAGGAGAGGAGCTGTTAGACCAGGACCCTTTCTCATTTCTCTAACTCCCCTCCTCGACTCCTAGCCTCGAGACTTAGTCCCGCCCACAGGAGATGCCCGCGGAGGAGAGAGGAGGGGAGCCGAGGAGAGAGGAGGGGAGCCGAGGAGAGAGGAGGGGAACCGAGGAGAGAGGAGGGGAGCCGAGGAGAGAGGAGGGGAGCCGAGGAGAGAGGAGGGGAACCGAGGAGAGAGGAGGGGAGCCGAGGAAAGAGGAGGGGAGCCGAGGAGAGAGGAGGGGAACCGAGGAGAGAGGAGGGGAGCCGAGGAGAGAGGAGGGGAACCGAGGAGAGAGGAGGGGAGCCGAGGAAAGAGGAGGGGAGCCGAGGAGAGAGGAGGGGAACCGAGGAGAGAGGAGGGGAGTCGAGGAGAGAGGAGGGGAGCCGAGGAGAGAGGAGGGGAGCCGAGGAGAGAGGAGGGGAACCGAGGAGAGAGGAGGGGAAGCAGCAGGCGCTCAGAGAAAGGAGAACTCCTCTCCTCTGAGCGGTCATTTTAAAGAGACGTCCATTAGTGATGACAGGAGGCAGCAGCCTCTGTCTGAGGACACACGTGTTCAAGACCACTTTATATACTTTGATTCATTCACAAGGCGGTGTCATGAGACGATAACAGGCTGCAGATGAACACACACACACACCTACACACTGTACCACACACACACACACACACTGGACCACACACACACACACACACTGGACCACACACACACTACACACTGTACCACACACACCTACACACTGTACCACACACACACCTGCACTCTGTACCACACACACACACACACTGGACCACACACACACCTACACACTGTACCACACACACCTACACACTGTACCACACACACACCTGCACTCTGTACCACACACACACCTGCACTCTGTACCACACACACACCTACACACTGTACCACACACACCTACACACTGTACCACACATCTACACACTGTACCACACACACCTACACACTGTACCACACACACCTGCAGCTCCTAAAGCACTAAATGGACTCCTTGTCTGTAGATATCTCTAAACTAGAGAAAGAGAGTCGGCTGTTCCTCTGAGTGATAGATGCTCTCTGCTCTGCTTTCTGCACGGACCAATCAGCTGCTCTGCTTTCTGCACGGACCTCTCAGCTGCTCTGCTTTCTGCACGGACCAATCAGCTGCTCTGCTTTCTGCACGGACCAATCAGCTGCTCTGCTTTCTGCACGGACCTCTCAGCTGCTCTGCTTTCTGCACGGACCAATCAGCTGCTCTGCTTTCTGCACGGACCTCTCAGCTGCTCTGCTTTCTGCACGGACCTCTCAGCTGCTCTGCTTTCTGCACGGACCAATCAGCTGGTCTCTCTGGAAACATCGTTGGCTGAGATCAGTCCGACTCTTTGAAACATCTCTGTTGCCGGAAATGCATCCACGAAGGAGCCGTCAGTGTCTCCTCGGTTAGAGCTCCTCCAGAGAGCCTCCTCTCTCCTCTCTCCTCTCTCCTCGGTTAGAGCTCCTCTAGAGAGCCTCCTCTCTCCTCTCTCCTCTCTCCTCGCTTAGAGCTCCTCTAGAGAGCCTCCTCTCTCCTCTCTCCTCTCTCCTCAGTTATATCTCCTCCAGAGAGCCTCCTCTCTCCTCTCTCCTCTCTCCTCTCTCCTCGGTTAGAGCTCCTCCAGAGAGCCTCCTCTCTCCTCTCTCCTCTCTCCTCGGTTAGAGCTCCTCCAGAGAGCCTCCTCTCTCCTCGGTTAGAGCTCCTCTAGAGAGCCTCCTCTCTCCTCTCTCCTCTCTCCTCTCTCCTCGGTTAGAGCTCCTCTAGAGAGCCTCCTCTCTCCTCTCTCCTCTCTCCTCTCTCCTCGGTTAGAGCTCCTCAAGAGAGCCTCCTCTCTCCTCTCTCCTCGCTTAGAGCTCCTCTAGAGAGCCTCCTCTCTCCTCTCTCCTCAGTTATATCTCCTCCAGAGAGCCTCCTCTCTCCTCTCTCCTCTCTCCACGGTTAGAGCTCCTCCAGAGAGCCTCCTCTCTCCTCTCTCCTCTCTCCACGTTAGAGCTCCTCCAGAGAGCCTCCTCTCTCCTCTCTCCTCTCTCCTCTCTCCTCTCTCCTCGGTTTGCTGTCCTGGCTCCAAGATGGTGGAATGAGCTCCCATTGACATCAGGACGGCAGAAAGCTCACACACCTTCCAGACTGAAGCTCATCTCTCTCGACTCCACCTCGAGGATAGAACTACTAACAAAGCTCTTATATACTAACAAAGCACTTACATACTAACAAAGCACTTATATACTAACAAAGCTCTTATATACTAACAGAGCACTTATATACTAACAGAGCACTTATATACTAACAAAGCACTTATATACTAACAGAGCACTTATATACTAACAAAGCTCTTATATACTAACAGAGCACTTATATACTAACAGAGCACTTATATACTAACAAAGCACTTACATACTAACAAAGCACTTATAGACTAACAGAGCACTTATATACTAACAAAGCTCTTATATACTAACAGAGCACTTATATACTAACAGAGCACTTATATACTAACAGAGCACTTATATACTAACAAAGCACTTACATACTAACAAAGCACTTATATACTAACAGAGCACTTATATACTAACAGAGCACTTATATACTAACAAAGCACTTATATACTAACAAAGCACTTATATACTAACAAAGCACTTATATACTAACAAAGGACTGGCTCCTCTAAAGCCAGCTGAGTAGCACTTGAAATGTTTGTCTCTATGAAACCTGATGTACTTTATGATTCTGTTTTCTTCAGGTTGTGTCTTCCTGGTGGAACGCACTTAGTGTAAGCTTTGGATAAAAGCCTCAGCTAAATGTGATGTAATGTGAAAGAAGGCCTGTTTAAAATGATCTAACTGCAGTCTGTGGGCTCTCCACTGGGTGGCGCTGTTTCTCATCACTGCATATCATTTAGTCTTGTTAGCACTTGTAATGTCCCAGCATTCCAAGTGCTTTCTGTCTTCTGATTATAATTATTGATCATTAAAGCTTTGATAACCCTTTAATGAAGATGTGTGTAGGACACACTGCAGGTGGGGGGCGGTCTCACCTGGTCCGGGGGTCCTCAGCGGGTCAGTGGAGGAGCTGCTGCCGGACTCAGAGCCTCGGTGGCGGGCCCGACTCACGGAGCTCCAGTCTCGGTCTCGGTCTCGGCTGAGGTGATGCTGCCTTCAGGGTCTGAGTACAGTTAGGGGAAAGTGAGAAACCTGCCCTGTGTGATGGGAGCTACATCTGATCCACAGTGTGTGTGTGTGTGTGTGTGTGTGTGTGTGTGTGTGTGTGTGTGTGTGTGTGTGTGTGTGTGTGTGTGTGTGTGTGTGTGTGTGTGTGTGTGTGTGCAGAGCAGCGCGTGAGGATCTGCAGGTACAGTTACCTGCGGGAGAGGTGTCACCTGACACAGAGCTCACAGCCTGTGTGTGTGTGTGTGTGTGTGTGTGTGTGGTGTGTGTGTGTGTGTGTGTGTGTGTGTGAGTGATTATGAAACACTGTTACAGAGATATGTAAACACGCACACACACACACACACACTGACTGATGAGTGAATAGTGTGTGTAGATTTGTATATCATGATGTCAGACAGGGGTGTCAAACTCAAGGCCCGGGGGCCACATTCGGCCCGCGACTTCATTTCATGTGGCCCCACAAGAGCTTGCAAATAATATAATACGTTTGTTATACGGTTACATGCTACAGAAGCACGTTGCCCATAAACTACATGTCCCACAATGCATCTCAAATTTGACATTTTCCTCAGAATTTGCCTTTTTTTCTTCAAAATATGCATTTTTTCATAGAATTCCTTTTTCTCAGAATTAGTTTTTGTATTTCTAAATGTCACTTCTATTTATTTTATCTCCAGAATTTGGCTTTTCTTTTTAAATCATTTTGGGACATACGCACTGAAGAGACTTGCCCTAGACTTCTGCTTTCAGACGTAGTTAATTATTAAGTTATTACCCTATCCGATGATAGTCCAATGCAGAGGCAGTGATGTAATATAATACATTATTATATATTTTTATATTGTCTTAAAGTTACAACCGGCCCTTTGAGTGCAGCCATAATGCTGATGTGGCCCGCGATGAAATTGAGTTTGACACCCCTGGTGTAAGGGATGGCCCAGAATGCATTGGGGTGCAGCCCTCCATAGACTGATTAGACGCGGTGTAACAGAGCTGGGGATGAGATGAGATCCGGTCTGACATCACATCTGAGGAGCAGCATCACACATCAACCCGGCAGTCCTCCGTGACGTGTCTCAGTACCACTGAAGCGGGGCCGGCCTGCACTGAAGGGACATCTGCAACATATGGTGGATCCTTTGTGCTTTAAGTAGACTGTAGAACTATCCAGCTCTACGGCATACATACAGTGATATAAAGAATACACATATCAAGTATAAGCAGAGGTGGGAACTAAGTACATTTACTCAGTATTTATATGGAGATATATAAATATATAAAGTATAAGTGTTTGAGTGATATGTATGTATTAGTGTGTGTAAGTGATAATGTAAATGTGTGATATATAGAATATTAGTGTGTGAGAGTGATGGAATATAAATGTGTGTAAGTGCGCCTCCCCGTGGTGCTGCTCGTGCACTATCAGCTGATGGCAGTGCACACATATGAGTGCTCGTGACAGGGGCACGTGCTAATGTGAGCATTGAATCTGCGCGAGTAGTATGTAATAGATAACAACATTAGATGTTCTCTGGTCTGTGTGTGTGATCGATTCGAGCTCCTCCACACTTAGCACTAACGGGTTTATGCCGTCGTCTTCATCCGCAGTGCGCATGCGCTCCTCCTCCCCCCTCCTCGGTGAGCCTCCATCTGACAGCTCCTCGAGACTGGACCGAGCCTCACGAGCGGAGATAACACCAGAGCCGGGGTCTCTGCGAGGGTGTCTGTGAGGGTCTCTGAGTGCGGTTCTTTGCGGGCCTGTGCGGGTCTGTGCGGGTCTGTGAGGGTCTGTTAGCGGAGTCTATCTGCGGGTCTGCAGCGGGTCTGTTTGCGGGTTCTGTCTGCGGGTCTGTGAGGGTCTATCTGCGGGTCTGTTTGCGGGTCTGTCTGCGGGTCTGTGAGGGTCTATCTGCGGGTCTGTTTGCGGGTCTGTCTGCGGGTCTCCGGGCCGGATAGCTCCTCCATGGCGCGCTGCTGAGCGTCTTCTCACGTCTCGGATCCGGACTCATCGAGGCCCCACCATGTCTGGAAGAGAGAAGGGGGGCCACACCAAGGACAGCGTCAGCCTGCTGCCCTGCTTCTATTTTGTAGAGGTGAGTTCCCCCCCCCCGTCACATAGAGGGTGCACGAGTGTGACTCACGCGGCTTTAATATGTAGGTCACCTGCAGACAGAACAGGTGGACCCGGACAGGTGATCCTGCACCGGGTCTAGAGGTCTAGAGAGGATCCTCAGCTGTGGGGAGACAGGACCCGATCTCTGTTCATGATGTTATTATTGTGCATGAGTGTGTGCACGAGCAGCAGAGACACCGGGACACGTCAGCAGATGCGCGTGTACATATACAATATACACATATTCTGAATACTTGCATCCTCACTCAGTGGATGCTGCAGAGTGAGCAGAATAACATCCCGCTCAGATCACACACACACACACACACACACACACACACACACACACACACACACACACACACACACACACACACACACACACACACACACACACACACACACACACACACACACACACACACACACACACACACACACACACACACACACACACACACACACACACACACACACACACACACACACACACACACACACACACACACACACACACACACACTAATATCTGGGGTTGCTGCCGCTCGGTCACAGAGTCCCAGTGCTCTTTACCCACGCTCCGTCTCGCTGCCGGCCTGTAGCTCTCTCTCCGTGCCTTCATAGTATCTCTTGTATTCCCGCTGAGTGATGGAGGCATCGCGCTGGACGCCTGCCGTCACAGCGACTCGGTCGTTCAGGGGATTCCCTTGTTCTTGTTTCTGATCACTGCTCTGTGTTCACTCCGGGTCTCTGTCCTGCTGCAGGAAGTGTGAACGCAGGCCGGTGCTGGAGGTCTCTACTGAAATACAGCACTTATACACCGGTGCCTTTAATCAGGCCCGCCATGCTCTGAGTGTGTGTGAGAGTTTTTAGGACAATATTATTTTTCTCACATAACTACAGGTCAGATTAACAACTGCAGCACACGCGCTGGTCTGACCCAGAGGCCTGTCCTACGAAGCCGGTTCAACCTAACCTGGATATGTTTGAGTTACACGGTTTACCTAATCCAAAACAAACGCGCTCTCGCTAAGCGGTTCTACGACGCGGGTAACTCTGTACGCGGGATTTGATTGGCTGACGCCTCTGTCGAAGCGTCAAAAGTAGAACATTGCTCTACTTTTTACGCTTCGACGGAGGCGTCAGCCAATCAAATCCCGCTTATGCAAATCTGCCATTACAAGCGCTAGCCAATCAAACCGCGTGTATGTTGGGAGAGCCAGAGTTCATTTCATCATATGCCAAAAAATGGGGGAGAGAATAATCGTAGCGGTAGGGAATCAGCCGGTGCTTTATGATCAGTCCCTCTTCACCTACCGGGATACAAACCGGTGGAGCCAGGCATGGGGGGGGGGCAGAGACAGTGAGGGAAACTGGTGGGTTTTCGCCTGTTTGGGGAGTTTATATCCAGTGTACTTCGTTTGAATGGACAGCTAGCAGACAGACAGTATTGAGCCAGCATGTAATGTTGCGTAAAATAGCACCATAGAGATTAATGTCATGTATGTTCATCATGTGTGACATGTGTGACATGTGTGACATGTAAAACCTTTTATGCAATTGACAGGAGAGATTCATGTGATTGGTTGTTGGTCGCGTAAACTCCCCAAGCTCAAGACACGCCCACTGCCAAGCGGCAACGCACGGTAGGGGCCGTAACTCAAGCCTGGGTTTCTCTGTCCGGCTGAGAGCGTGTTCACATGAAAGGGGCGGGGTTAGCAACATTTGACCAATCACAAACATGGACAAGCGTACTGACAGCGCAGAAGTTAGCCTATGTATTAAGTTAGCCTCTGAACGAAGTTAGCCTCTGAACGAAGTTAGCCTCTGAACGAAGTTAGCCTCTGAATGAACTTAGCCTCTGAATAAAGTTAGCCTCTGAATAAAGTTAGCCTCTGGACGAAGTTAGCCTCTGTATAAAGTTAGCCTCTGAATAAAGTTAGCCTCTGAATAAAGTTAGCCTCTGAATAAAGTTAGCCTCTGGACGAAGTTAGCCTCTGAACGAAGTTAGCCTCTGTATTAAGTTAGCCTCTGAACGAAGTTAGCCTCTGAACGAAGTTAGACTCTGAACGAAGTTAGCCTCTGAATAAAGTTAGCCTCTGTATTAAGTTAGCCTCTGAACGAAGTTAGCCTCTGAACGAAGTTAGCCTCTGAACGAAGTTAGCCTCTGAACGAAGTTAGCCTCTGAACGAAGTTAGCCTCTGAACGAAGTTAGCCTCTGAACGAAGTTAGACTCTGAACGAAGTTAGCCTCTGAATAAAGTTAGCCTCTGAATAAAGTTAGCCTCTGAATAAAGTTAGCCTCTGAATAAAGTTAGCCTCTGAATAAAGTTAGCCAGACAGAGAGAGGCTCTGAGGAAGAAGCAGGACAGAGAGAGGCTGTGAGGAGGAAGCAGGACAGAGAGAGAGGCTCTGAGGAGGAAGCAGGACAGAGAGGCTGTGAGGAAGAAGCAGGACAGAGAGGCTCTGAGGAAGAAGCAGGACAGAGAGAGAGGCTCTGAGGAGGAAGCAGGACAGAGAGAGGCTGTGAGGAAGAAGCAGGACAGAGAGAGGCTCTGAGGAAGAAGCAGGACAGAGAGGCTGTGAGGAAGAAGCAGGACAGAGAGAGAGGCTCTGAGGAGGAAGCAGGACAGAGAGAGGCTGTGAGGAAGAAGCAGGACAGAGAGAGGCTCTGAGGAAGAAGCAGGACAGAGAGAGGCTGTGAGGAAGAAGCAGGACAGAGAGAGGCTCTGAGGAAGAAGCAGGACAGAGAGAGGCTGTGAGGAAGAAGCAGGACAGAGAGAGAGGCTCTGAGGAAGAAGCAGGACAGAGAGAGGCTGTGAGGAAGAAGCAGGACAGAGAGAGAGGCTCTGAGGAAGAAGCAGGACAGAGAGAGAGGCTGTGAGGAAGAAGCAGGACAGAGAGAGGCTGTGAGGAAGAAGCAGGACAGAGAGGGGCTGTGAGGAAGAAGCAGGACAGAGAGGCTGTGAGGAAGAAGCAGGACAGAGAGAGGCTCTGAGGAAGAAGCAGGACAGAGAGAGGCTCTGAGGAAGAAGCAGGACAGAGAGAGGCCGTAACCAGTGCCAGCCAAACCCCCTCGTGTCCTCTGCAGGCTCTGGGCCGACTGGAGGGACTGCTGTCTCGCCAAACGCCTTGTAAACAACTGGAGAAGAAAGTGAGCTTCCAGAGGGGATCTCATGTAGCTCGTGTGAGTGACTTCCTGTGCTGGAAACAGGAAGGAGATCAGAGCGCAGAGTGTGAGCAGCCAATAGGGTCGACCGGACTGTGTGCTGAGTCGGCATCGCTGCTGCTGAGCGCCTGATGAGTGTCGCTACGAGCTACGAGCTAGCATCCATGTTACCGTTCAGACGCTCCATTCCCCCACAGTATCCTGAAGTCTCCCCTCTAGTGGCACTCGCTGGACCCGGGTCAGGGTATGAAGCTGCATCATAACTCCCATGATGCTCTAGGCCACGTTCAGCTCCCACAATGCACCTCCCGCTCCCGACAGGCCTGGTTACCCTCTTGTTTTACATTTCTTTGTGACGCTATTTAAGAACATGTATAAGTTATGCTTTGATAAAGTGGTGAGACATGTCTATGCTCTGATTGGACGGCAGTGTGTAGGTCAGCTTCACTGCCGGCTGAGCGACTCCCCGCCGGCTGCAGCTGAAGCTCTGATTGGACGGCCGAGTCTTTGATGAAGACTGAGTGTAATAAACATGGAGTGCTCTGTGGACGATTGAGGACGATTCAAACGGCACTTTATGTGAAGCGTAGAAGCGTTGAAGCGTAGAAGCGTTGAAGCGTTGAAGCGTAGAAGCGTTGAAGCGTTGAAGCGTAGAAGCGTTGAAGCGTAGAAGCGTAGAAGCGTTGAAGCGTAGAAGCGTAGAAGCGTTGAAGCGTAGAAGCGTAGAAGCGTAGAAACGTTGAAGCGTAGAAGCGTAGAAGCGTCGAAGCGTCGAAGGGTCGAAGCGTAGAAGCGTAGAAGCGTTGAAGCGTAGAAGCGTAGAAGCGTCGAAGCGTCGAAGCGTCGACGCGTAGAAGCGTAGAAACGTCGAAGCGTAGAAGCGTCGAAGCGTAGAAGCGTAGAAACGTTGAAGCGTAGAAGCGTTGAAGCGTCGAAGCGTCGAAGCGTGGGTTACGTGTTTCTGTCGTAGGGTTACGCGTTTCTGGCGTAGGGTTACGTGTTTCTGGCGTAGGGTTACGTGTTTCTGTCGTACGGCTCTGAGTGTCGTGCCTCTGCTCAGATGCTCACCCGCTCTCTGCTCCTCCACAGCTCCCCATCCTGGTGTCGTCCGTGGTCAGTCTCTACTTCCTGGAGTGGACGGACGTGTTCAAGCCGGCGAAGTCTGGCTTCAACTGCCACGACCGCAGCCTGAGCCTCCCTTACATCGACCCCCACCACGAGGTCATCCCCTTCCTCATGCTGCTCAGCCTGGCCTTCGCCGGGCCGGCCATCACGGTGAGGCTCCGCCCAGAGGGTTCAGCTATCCTCCGTCTCGATCAGCGCTGACCTCGATGTGTTGTCTGACCTCGATGTGTTGTGTGTCCACAGATCATGATCGGGGAGGCCATCGTGTTCTGCTGCACGTCTCGGAGGAAGAGCGGCGGGGGGGCCGAGGCGAACATCAACGCTGCTGGCTGCAACTTCAACTCCTACATACGCAGAGCTGTGCGCTTCGTTGGTACACACTCTTTAGTTTCTACACACACTTTAGTTTCTGCACACTCTTTAGTTTCTACACACTCTTTACGTTCTACACACTCTTTAGTTTCTACACACCCTTTAGTTTCTACACACTCTTTAGTTTCTACACACACTCTTTACTTTCTACACACTCTTTACTTTCTACACACTCTTTAGTTTCTACACACTCTTTAGTTTCTACACACTCTTTAGTTTCTACACACTCTTTAGTTTCTACACACTCTTTAGTTTCTACACACTCTTTAACTTCTACACACTCTTTAGTTTCTACACACTCTTTACTTTCTACACACTCTTTAACTTCTACACACTCTTTAGTTTCTACACACTCTTTAGTTTCTACACACTCTTTAATTTCTACACACTCTTTAGTTTCTACACACCCTTTAGTTTCTACACACTCTTTAGTTTCTACACACTCTTTAATTTCTACACACTCTTTAGTTTCTACACACCCTTTAGTTTCTACACACTCTTTACTTTCTACACACTCTTTAGTTTCTACACACTCTTTAGTTTCTACACACTCTTTAAGTTCTACACACTCTTTACTTTCTACACACTATTTAACTTCTACACTCTTTAGTTTCTACACACTCTTTACGTTCTACACACTCTTTAGTTTCTACACACCCTTTAGTTTCTACACACTCTTTAGTTTCTACACACTCTTTACTTTCTACACACTCTTTACTTTCTACACACTCTTTAGTTTCTACACACTCTTTAGTTTCTACACACTCTTTAGTTTCTACACACTCTTTAGTTTCTACACACTCTTTAACTTCTACACACTCTTTAGTTTCTACACACTCTTTAACTTCTACACACTCTTTAGTTTCTACACACTCTTTAGTTTCTACACACTCTTTAATTTCTACACACTCTTTAGTTTCTACACACTCTTTACTTTCTACACACTCTTTAGTTTCTACACACTCTTTAGTTTCTACACACTCTTTAGTTTCTACACACTCTTTAACTTCTACACACTCTTTAGTTTCTACACACTCTTTAGTTTCTACACACTCTTTAGTTTCTACACACTCTTTAGTTTCTACACACTCTTTACTTTCTACACACTCTTTACTTTCTACACACTCTTTACTTTCTACACACTCTTTAGTTTCTACACACTCTTTAGTTTCTACACACTCTTTAGTTTCTACACACTCTTTAGTTTCTACACACTGAGCGTCTGACGGATGATTTAAAAACATCTCTGTAATGGAACAAAAACCAACATTAACTAATGCTATGAGGAAGTGTGTGTGTGTGTGTGTGTGTGTGTGTGTGTGATGTGTGTGTGTGTCATGTGTGTATGTGTGTGTATGTATGTGTGTGTG
>CM070448.1:28681286-28808786 GCA_036324595.1 Champsocephalus gunnari | reverse complement strand
CTTCACCTCAAGGCACCCTGCTGAGTCTGGCCGTTTGAATCCGCTTCAAGCGACTTTCACATGTTCTGAAATACTCTTCCGTCTGTCGAACCTTAACGGCAACAAAGCGGGAGGGGGCGGGGGTCCTGTCCGGGGTCTGAGGATTAAAACAGGCGACTGGAACCTTTTTAAGACTTCATCCACACTAATCGATTTTCGCTGAACGGCTGTAGCTGTCAGACATGATGCCCGTCCGCACGACCGCTACGAACAAAGTAGGGTTCGCCTACGTTAGCGGTCGTTAGCGGTCAAGGTAGAAATACGAGTTGTTTCTTCGAGTTTCATTATAAGTTCTCGCATCGTAACTCCCCTGGGGGACCGGATGGAGATTTACGATTTTTTAACCGTTTTAACAATTAAATGGCGTCAGCAGTGTCTTCTTACATTCCCAGTTAACACCGCAGCAGGGAGCCATGAAGCAGGATATACGGGTTCAAAGGGAACATGGGGCGATGAAGGCTGTGAGCGCGGGGAACACATGTCAAACCAACCCGAACACAAAGACAAGGGGCGGTGGTGGCGAGGTCGAAAGGGACTCGGCTTGGCAACTGGAAGGTCACCAGCACCCCGAAAGACCGAGTGCTACCGAGGTGTCCCTGAGCAAGGCACCGTTCCCCACACTGCTCCCCGCGCCCCGTTCAAAATGGCAGCACACTGCTCCGATCACTATTAACACCGAACTATTTCCCCACGGCGATTAATAAAGTATATCATCAAGTTCTCAGTTCTAACAACATCATTACTTTAGCTCATGGCCGTCACAACACTGTTCAACTGGTCCCAGTTTACGGGAGCAATGAGAGGACCGGGGGGGGGAGTAATGAGAGGACCGGGGGGGGAGTAATGAGAGGACCGGGGGGGGAGTAATGAGAGGACCGGGGGGGGGAGTAATGAGAGGACCGGGGGGGGAGTAATGAGAGGACCGGGGGGGAGTAATGAGAGGACCGGGGGGGGGAGTAATGAGAGGACCGGGGGGGAGTAATGAGAGGACCGGGGGGGAGTAATGAGAGGACCGGGGGGGGGAGTAATGAGAGGACCGGGGGGGGGAGTAATGAGAGGACCGGGGGGGAGCAATGAGAGGACCGGGGGGGAGCAATGAGAGGACCGGGGGGGGAGTAATGAGAGGACCGGGGGGGAGCAATGAGAGGACCGGGGGGGGGAATAATGAGAGGACCGGGGGGGGAGTAATGAGAGGACCGGGGGGGAGCAATGAGAGGACCGGGGGGGGAGTAATGAGAGGACCGGGGGGGGGAGCAATAAGAGGACCGGAGGGGGAGCAATGAGAGGACCGGGGGGGGGAGTAATGAGAGGACCGGGGGGGGAGCAATAAGAGGACCGGAGGGGGAGCAATGAGAGGACCGGAGGGGGAGCAATAAGAGGACCGGAGGGGGAGCAATGAGAGGACCGGGGGGGGGAGCAATGAGAGGACCGGAGGGGGAGCAATGAGAGGACTGGGGGGGGGGAATAATGAGAGGACCGGGGGGGAGCAATGAGAGGACCGGGGGGGGAGCAATGAGAGGACCGGGGGGGGGAGTAATGAGAGGACCGGGGGGGAGTAATGAGAGGACCGGGGGGGGGAGCAACGAGAGGACCGGAGGGGGAGCAATGCCAAGTAGGGGGGGGAGCAATGCCAAGTAGGGGGGGAGCAATGCCAAGTAGGGGGGGAGCAATGCCAAGTAGCAATGCCAAGTAGGGGGGGGGGCAATGCCAAGTAGGGGGGGGGGCAATGCCAAGTAGGGGGGGAGCAATGCCAAGTAGGGGGGGGGGAGCAATGCCAAGTAGGGGGGGGGGCAATGCCAAGTAGGGGGGGGGGCAATGCCAAGTAGGGGGGGGAGCAATGCCAAGTAGGGGGGGGGGAGCAATACCAAGTAGGGGGGGGAGCAATGCCAAGTAGGGGGGAGCAATGCCAAGTAGGGGGGGGAGCAATGCCAAGTAGGGGGGGGGGCAATGCCAAGTAGGGGGGGGGGCAATGCCAAGTAGGGTTACCACTTCTCCTTTCCTGTTGGACCTACGGCAGTACCAGGTGCACGGAGCCAGACTGATACGGGCTCTGGTTCTGACAGCAAACCCTCTGGCGCTCAGACTATTCTCAGAGCTAAAGTAACTCCACGTAGCTTTCCAACAGGAGTATCTGATGCTGTTGCTGAATGGGAATACCTCAGTATAATTTCAGTCATCAAATGAAACCTTTGGGTCTTGGTTCTCCCGCTCCTTCACGCGATGAACGTAACCCGCTTCCAGTTTCGGCTGGAACTCGTTTTCTTTGTGCCGTAAACCAACCAGCAGATCTGATACCAAATCCAACTCAGCGGATGAGTCGAGGCTGCCAGCTCTTTGACGAACCCTTCAATACGACCCGTTGTTCACCGCGTGTCAGCTAGTCAGGGGTTTAATTGGCACCCGCGGGACATACGTTACGTTTTATACAGACGGAGAACAGGCAGAGTGAATACGAGCACGTTTGCCAAAGCTAGCATTTTCCATCCAGAAGAATATAAATCATGGGATGTCATTTCCTGCGTTATTATGTACATGATTTATTCTATAGCCCAATAAGATTTGCATGGTCACTTTCCGATATATATCACAATATTTTTATCATAAATGTGCTAACATTTCGAAATGATTGCATTGTGTTTAGAAATGTTCTTTATTTCTGTGTTTCAAAGTGAGAGTTATATGACAATCTTTTTTTAACGGAGCACTGTGGCCCCTCAGGCTCGTCTTCTTTTCCTTAATGGAGGAATCACGTGCGGACTTTAGGACTGCTCTCAAGACGTCGAAAAGGATACCTGAGTGGGGGTAGCAAAACGTGTCCGACACAACTATCACCAGAGATATCCTTCTTTGTTCTCTTGTTGCTGCACCAACACAAATAATAACTGGACTGCTATGCTGTTAGCTTTTTGGCACCGCTATCAAAACGTTAAAACCCATACCTGAGAGTTAGGCAGAAAACCCACTCAGTGCACGACATTTTCAAAGTCTCACGGAGCGTCCACACTACACGACCAACAACCAATCAGATGAATCTCCCGCCCCCGACATACAAAGCAAAAAACCCCGGGATTTTATGGGAGCAATATATATATAAATATATATATATATAAACTCCCCAAACAGGCGAAACCCTACCAGCTTCCCCCACTGTCTCTCCACCTCCCTCCATGCTGGTTCCTCCGGTTTGTGTCCCGGTAGGTGAAGAGGGTCTGGTCATACAAAACCGGGTGATTTGCTACGGCGATAGTTAGTTTCTCCTCCGACTTTTTTTGAAATATAGAAATGAACGGCGGGATATCTCTCCCAGCTTAGACACGGTTTGATTGGCTACGGCTTCAGCTGTCAGATTCTGCCAAACGGGATTTGATTGGCTGGCGCTGGCTACTCCGGCGTCTCCGGCGTCAGAAGTTGAACAATGTTCAACTTCTGACGCCGGAGACGGACCGCTCTGCTACCCACAATTCAGTTCGGCGAAAAAGCGAGGCAACGTGACGTCACCCCATTGAAAGTGAATGGGCAGAGTGGAGTTGTCGACGCTGTAGTGTGGACGGGCCGTCAAAGAGGACCACGAACAATGTCTTACGATGTGCAATACTTACCAGCTGCCCTCTGAAACAACACAGCACTCGTTTAGTCGAGAAATATTTACAGTGCCAGACTCTGTACGTGCAGCTGTGCGTGTGAACCAGCCTGTAACGGACTTCTCCACGAGGCGGGTCTGCACAGCACAGGTCAAAGCCTTATCCTGTCCACACCGCACCTCGGACGCCACGGAGAAACACCAAGAAACCCGCCTGAACAACATCGTACACAAAGTATGGGTTGGATCTGAAACGAGCAGATATGACCTGAACACTTATACGGTATTGTTGAAGAGAACGGTTTGAAATCAGAGGGGTGTGCACGTGGGTGGGGATGTCGATGAATATGTGGAGCTGTGGACGGACGCTCTCTGCATGTGTAGCCTCTTGTGTTGTCCCTGGATCAATCATTAAAGTGTTCTGATACTGTGATCAGCTGTTTGGTTTCTATGGGGCACTTTCCATCATCCGAGTTAAAACATTTAAAGCTCAATGTGTAACTTAAAGCCAAGTTGATCAGGGTCGATGGCAAACATTGTGTTGTCCCAAGGATTTTAATAAATGTTTGCTATTGAAACCAATCCATGTTTGTCTCTTCAGGTCCTTCATCCAACATCTAGAGTTAACTTGGTCTCCTCTGCGCTAAGATGTCTGTAACTGTGTCTTTGAAGCATACGACATCCTCGTGGATTCATCTTCTCATCACACACACATGCATTTCCTAACATCCGGTCTCTATGCTGTAACATGTATTATCTCTTCAATTTCCACACGGCATCTATTGCAGTCTGTCCGTCCTGGAGAGGGATCCCTCCTCTGCTGCTCTCCCTGAGGTTTCTCCCATGTTCCCTTTAACTGTGGGTTTTCTCCGGAAGTGTTTCCTTGTACGATGTGAGGGTCTAAGGACAGAGGGTCTAAGGACAGAGGGTCTGAGGACAGAGGGTCTAAGGATAGAGGGTCTGAGGAAAGAGGGTCTAAGGACAGAGGGTCTAAGGACAGAGGGTCTGAGGAAAGAGGGTCTGAGGACAGAGGGTCTGAGGACAGAGGGTCTGAGGAAAGAGGGTCTGAGGATAGAGGGTCTGAGGACAGAGGGTCTGAGGAAAGAGGGTCTGAGGACAGAGGGTCTGAGGACAGAGGGTCTGAGGACAGAGGGTCAAAGGACAGAGGGTCTAAGGACAGAGGGTCTGAGGAAAGAGGGTCTGAGGATAGAGGGACAGAGGGTCTAAGGACAGAGGGTCTGAGGACAGAGGGTCTGAGGATAGAGGGTCTAAGGACAGAGGGTCAAAGGACAGAGGGTCTAAGGACAGAGGGTCTGAGGACAGAGGGTCTGAGGATAAAGGGGCTGAGGACAGAGGGGCTGAGGACAGAGGGTCTGAGGAAAGAGGGTCTGAGGATAGAGGGTCTGAGGACAGAGGGTCTGAGGAAAGAGGGTCAAAGGACAGAGGGTCTAAGGACAGAGGGTCTGAGGATAGAGGGTCTAAGGACAGAGGGTCTAAGGACAGAGGGTCAAAGTGATATATAAATAAAACTTGATTTGATATTTTCATAATGTTCAACTAGGGCTGGGCGATTTGGCCTAAAAATAAAACCTCGATTTTTTTTAACCAATGGACAATTTTCGATTTAAACCTCGATTTTTTTCTAAACAAACCAGACCAAGGCAACATTTCAATAAATATTTTCTTTAATAACACAATACAAATAAATGAAATTACCAAGTAGTCTAGGCCTATGTGAACAAATCAGTTGTTCAAGAATAAAAAAAAATAAATAAAAGCAGCACCGCGGCACTTGGCTGTCATTAATGTGCAGAGATTCTTTTAAATCAAACTGAAAAAAAATATCTCTTGTAGGCCATCCCTGAAAAAACTTGTAAAATGAAATACAACAAATAATAAATAATGATAATGAAATGAATAATAAAAAAATACCCTCAAACAAAATAACACCCCTTTAACTTTCTAGGAAGTTGTCTTTCTACAGCCCTTACACAGAACAGCTGTTTGTTCTCTGTGTGACCGCTTGAACCCGAACCACTTCCATACGACTGAAGTAGCACTTTTTTAGGAATGAGTTCTTCATCTGTGTTCGTGGACATTTGTATGGTACGTCTGTCGGTGAAGCGGTGAATGTGATTGTAGTAGGCCATGTGACTACCCGATCTGCAGTGTTATAAATTAAAATCAATGTTTTTGATGGCATAAAGTACCTTAAACATACCGTCAGTTTAAATGCTGTTTTATACTGAAAAACCAGAAGTTCTCGTGCGCAGTTGTTAAGCTTTTATTCTGAAAATCCTTCACCTCCGGTTAGCATTTAGCATGTGGCTAATATACCATTTACTATAGAGGTGAATTTAGTAGCGATATGACACGGAGTGTTGCACACCGAAACCTACTGATTTCAACACTACAACTACTGTATAGACGTCGAGATATTATTATTGCTGAATATTAAATGAAGGTACAGTTTATTTGAATACGTTTGTTTACAGACGTGGGGTAGCATGAGACAACAACCGGAACTACCAGAAATGAAACCAGCCGTGAAGTTGTTCCTGTCTTGAGTATTGATCACAGCGTTCAAAACCATATTAAATGAAAAGTCATGAAAGAGATAAGGAGGAGAAAAGGCGTGTTCAGTTATATATGTAATGTACAATGTCTGAGTCTTCTGTTATGCTCAACAACGAACACAGCATAACAGCTGCAGATCGGGTAGTCACAGGCAATGTGGCTGAGTTCTGTGCGCGTTCTGGAAAGTGAGAGAGTAAGCTACTACGGAGTCCCTTAAAGTCTAGAAATGTTTTAAAATCGCGGTTTTTCGGTTCAGCCATTTCACAAACCGTAGGAAAGCAAAAATGCAAATTAATCGTGAAAACCGAAAAAATCGCCCAGCCCTATGTTCAACGATGTTAGTAAAGTTGCAGATTTATTATCCGTTTGAGGAAGAACTGTTCATTCATCATTTTATGAGACGAACCGTACCGGAGTCACATTCCACCAAAGCTAATTGACTACACATTCAAATAAATGTTATCATTTCACGTTTGCTGAGATCTCCGTGTGCCGTGTGCGAAGAGATGCAGTAAGCTAACCAGGTCGTAACCACGGAGACGCTTCACCGACTGCTCTCAAACATTAACAGTGAATAATTCAAATAGCTGTAATCTATTATTTACCCTTACACGCTGGAAACACTAACGTCGTCTCGTTCAAAAGGAAGAAGGCCGGACACGTTATTCAGAGGTCCTACGTTAGCTCCGTAGATCTGCTGAGACGGGACGAGGACAGATGCTCGCTGTCATCGATACACGGAGAGGAGCGCGCTCGGCTGGCTCCAGCTCGGCCGCTCCAATCCAATCCACTTTATTTATATAGCACAGTTTAAAAACAGAGCAAAAGTGCTTCACAATGAACATAACATTATAATAAAATATAATATTACACGAATAGATAAAAAAAGCACACATAAGAATAAATACAAGGCACATAAAGGCTATGGACAGACAGTGAGAGCATACACACAGGTATGACACAGCTCAGACTGGCTGGTAGGCGAGGGGAAAGAGGCGGGTTTTTAGGCGGGACTTAAAAGCGACGTGGAGTGAAGAGTGGGCGACAATTTAACATGAGGGGGGGGGTAGGTCGTTCCAGAGCCTGGGGGCGACCAATGAGAACGCTCGCTCTCCCCTGGTCTTTCTCTTTGTTTTAGGGACTATCAGACGCAGCTGGTCGGCCGACCTCAAAGCCCTTGAGGGGGCGTACACCTGCAAGAGGTCGGAGATGGACTCTGGGGCCGGCCCATTGAGAGATTTAAAAACAAACAATACAATCTTAGAATGGACCGGAAGCCGGCGGAGGGAAGCCAGAACTGGCGTGATGTGGTCGAACGTGCGGGTTCCTGTGAGCAGCCGCGCCGCAGCGTTTTGTCCCAGCTGCAGGCGGGCGAGCGAAGTCTTATTTAGGCCGGCATAAAGTGCATTACGATAATCTAAACGAGTTGAAACAAAGGCATGAATTACACGCTCAAAGTTTGAAAAGGATAAAACCGGTTTGATTTTGGAGCCTCGAGCGATAACAGCTGGATTTAACCACAGAGTTTAATCTCAATTCAAGTTTCCTTCTGTTTCACTGAATCAGATGGCGAACGGAAACAGCAAAGGTAGACTTGGAAAGTGTAGCAGCAGCTCCACGGCTTTCACACTCTTCATAACAGACGGTGAGCTTCGGTGCACCACTTTTACAAACCTGGAAATAATTAATACGCAGTCATTTTAAAGCTCCCTTCCGGGTCATCTTGCCGTTGAGACGCCAGGAGAAGCAGTTCCTACCTCTCTGTCCTCTTTCTCCTCTTTCTCTACGGCCGCTATCAGGTAATGTAACACAGCACGACCAATACTCCAGCGTCACACAGACATTCCTCTGTCTGCTGGATTCAGGGAGCGACTCGGTTGGCCTCTTACTGCCCCCTGGTGGTCAAACATATATATATATATATCGTGCTGTATTAATAATAATAATAATAATATATAATATTTTTATAGCGCCTTTCAGGAAACCCAAGGTCGCTTTACAAGTCGGGTAGGGGGGGGAGTAGGGGAAAAAAGGCAGACAGGTTAAGGGGGTGGGGGGGGGGAACTAACTATACAGTGGGGAAAGCCTCGGTGCGTTTTGAGGGCTTTTTTTGTATTGGAAACATCGTAGTTCCAGACCTACACAAAACATGTCGGTGAAGTGTTGTGTTCAAAATACCAAACAGATCCCCTCGCTGCAGCTCAAAGCCCTCTTTTGAAGCCCTGTTAGAGAAACGCGGATCTTGGGTCCTTAGCTTGAACAAAAGAAATAAGAGGAGGCGGAGCTAATGCCTGATCAGAATTCTCCCGGAGATGAAGTTAAATTCTGCTTTGAACCACGTCAAGGATTATTTCTGCTATTTCTGATTATTATTGCTCTGAAGATGGAGGTGATGTACTATTCATTTTCACGTTCACACAGTCGGTGATTTTGGCCGGCCGTCTTTCCTGCTACGGCAGCTTAAACTGTATTTCCTCCGCACGCTGAGCTCTGATTGGTCAGCAGGCGGTGCTTTCGCTGAGTTGATCTCTCATCCTGGAACATATCCGGCTTCGGAGCACAGACTAGGTTCCAGGATACGTCACCATGGAGATCTAGCCCGCTAAAAAGTGAACCAGCTTCGTAGGACCGGAAATCCCAAAAGTTCTCTTGCTAAACGAACATCCGGCTTCGTAGTATACCCCCCAGGTTAGCCGCTCAGCATCAGTTACCATGGAGATCTAGCCCGCTAAAAAGAGGACCAGCTTCGTAGGACCAGAAACCCGGAGTTTTCCCTGAAGTTAGCCGCTAAGAGAACATCCGGCTTCGTGGTACACCCCCCAGGTTAGCTCTGAGTGTTAGCGAGGCTGGCTAATGTAAGACGATATTACGTCCAGAACACGTCAGGCATTGTTTCTGATAGCAACTTTCTGTGGGTCCGCTGCCGATTTGTCAGATCGGATGGAATCTGTATCCGCTCGTTGTTCACCCGTTTTTAAAAGATTTGGGTACGGAGGAAAAGAGAGGGTTTAATTTCCTGACGCTGCGTGAGTTCCCCGACGACGCACCGGGGACACATGTATGAGAGACATCACAAAGTGCATTTTGCTCGATAGCTCCCCTTTAATGAACATTGATTTCTCCATTTGCAAAACATTTTCTATCAATCAAGGATGTCTCAACTGTTCCTGATTCCCCATACGTCCATGATACTGGTGTCATCTTTGGTCAAACCCTCTACTGCAGGGGTGTCAAACTCAATTTCATCGCGGGCCACATTAGAATTATGGTTGCACTCAAAGGACCGGTGGTAACTTTAAGACTATATAAATATACATAGATAAATATAGATAATAAATATAAAATAATGTATAATTTTACAATATCTCCTCTGCTTTGGATTATTATCGGATAGGGTAATAACTTAATAATTAACTACGTCTGAAAGCAGAAGTCTGGGGCAAATCATTGCAAGTCTCTTCATTGCATGTCACAAAATGAGATGCATTGTGGGACATGTAGTTTAACGTTCTCCTGTAAAGCGGCACGTAACATTATAATAAACTTATTATATTCTTTGCAAGGCCTTGTGGGCCACATAAAATGAAGTGGCGGGCCGGATTTGGCCCCCGGGCCTTGAGTTTGACACCCCTGCTCTACTGGAACACTATGTTGATAAAAAAAAATGAAACTAGCTAATACAAATGTTTCTCAGTGTTGCGCAATGTCATATGTAGAGTGGATCACAGGTCCAGTTGTCGTGCAGTATGGTAACCCTGCATCATAAGGATTTGACTGATTTTACAAAAGCATTTATAAAATAACATTTATGAATTGTAATTAATGCTTTATACATGTCTGGTCTGTTCAGTGACCTTTCGGTTGGTTGAAGTGTCGGCCTCAGACACCATGCTTCACTGGTTGGTCATCTCCGTGTTGAGTCACACAGCCATTGACTCTGAATGACCTGGAGTGATAGGGTTCATGAGATAGCAGACATCATTCTTCACAGCCACTGCACTAACAGCTGCCAGCTGATAAAGGTTACCTCCTCCTGCTCTCCAGTGAAAGCATCGTGTCTGTGCTCAACGGACTGGTCCAAGCTGCTGACCCCATCCGTCTAATGTAATCCCTTTGCGTTCTTCATTCTGATAAGATTGACTTCTCATTTCAAGCCATCTCTATCTTCCTTCTCCACGGCTGATGAGCAACAGGGTCCCTGGTTCTGTGTGTGCCGTCTCCGATATTAAAAGCTGGAAGCTCACAGAGATACGATGATAACTGTGACAGACAATATACAGGACCTACATTGAAACTGCACGAGGGGTCGACTGGAGTATTCTCCATCGCTGCCCCAATACATAAATATATTACTATTATTATTCAAACATAAACTGTCAAGCAAATCACCTCAGTGTGTAGTCTGGATCTGCATTCAACAACACGGCCCAGAGGCCTGTCCTACGAAGCTGGCTCAGACTAACCTGGATATGTTGGAGTTAGCCGGTTGGCCTAATCCAAAACATACGCGCTCTCGCTAAGCGGTCCTACGCCGCGGGTTAAAGGGAGCGAAATTTCAGAGACCGGCAAGATTTGCTGGCCAATGACGATGAACCGACTTCCAGGGGGAGTTTTGTTGGAGCTGTGTTGGGCCCGGCTTTACAGAGAAGCACACTGAGAAACCGAGCCGTGCCGGTTCCAACACTTGGGTTTCTGGCAACCGGCACGTTTCAGAGCGAAATGGCTGACAGGTCGGGGACATCCCAGCCGTGTTATGCCAGATGTGTTGGGAGGTATAATTGCGTTGTCGCATTTCTACATTATGTTTCCGTACACGGTGGGTGAGCAGGCAAATAAAAAAATTAGGGCCGGGACTTTAACGCGTTAATTAAGATGAATTCATTACACAAAAATTAACGCATTTTTATCGCACTTATTTTTGCACAGCGGAAACGTTTCTCACTGGATGAGTTTCAGGCGTACCGATTATACTGGAGCACCAACTAACGTTCACAAGCTGATGAGACCGCTTCGGTCGGCCCCGTGGATGGGACATTTTGTTTTAAAAAACGGACGGATGGAAGCGTCGATAAGAGGCGCAGCACATCAAGCCTAAAGTATCACCTGAATGCAAAGCATGTAGCAGCTAGCATGTAGCAGCTAGCATGTAGCAGCTAGCATGTAGCAGTTAGCATGTAGCAGCTAGCATGTAGCAGTTAGCATGTAGCAGCTAGCGTGGACGTTAGCCCGACTCCGAGTGCAAGGAACCACACCCTGACCCAACCCACACTCAACCAGAGGACTGGTTTCAGGGCCAGGATCAGTCAGTCCACGTCTGAGAGAGTAACCAGCTCCCTGGCTCACTGGACTGCACTCCACTGTAGACCACCTGGAGTCACATCCATGTGGAAACTGCTTCTCCCTGTTCTCAGGTCAGATATGTATATTTGATTAAAAATGCGATTAATTTCGATTAATTAATTACAAAGCCTCTAATTAATTTACATTTTTTTAATCGAGTGCCGGCTCTAAAAAAAATGCAATTTGCAGCAATGTCCGATTTCCCAAATGTAATCGGTGCCATTGACTGCACTCACGTTGCTTTAAGGGCACCGAGTGTGAATGAAAGTGCATTCGTTAATCGAAAGCACTTTCATTCCATTAAAGTCCAAATCATATGTGATGCGAACATGCTGTTAAGAAATGCTCGGTGGCCTGGGTCAACCCATGACGCCTTCATTTGGCGTGTTGGCCGCAGACTTGAGGCCGGAGCTGTGCGTGATGGCTGGCTTTTAGGTAAGAATGATTAATGTAAAACGCCTAAATAAATAATAATGTATATATGCTGCATTATATGACCTATTTATCAACCCTACCGGTGACAGTGGATATCGCCTCAAGCGGTGGCTGCTCTCCCCATTCCACAACCCGCAGAGGAGAGGCAATATAATTCTCGCCACAGCCTGGCACGAGCTGCGGTAGAGCGCACCATAGGGCTGCTAACGGGCAGATGGCGCTGCCTCGATGCCACAGGAGGCAAACTCTGCTTCAAGCCCGACAAGGTGCCAAATTGTGAGGGCGTGTGCTTCACAATGTGGCACTGCTGAACAATGTGCCCAAGACGAGCCCGACCCCCTTCCCCAGGCATGGGCGAGGAACCCTGATGGACTGCAACAGCGTCTGGATGTGATGCAGACAAAAAAAAAGTATGGAAACAACTAATTTATTTGCCAAATCTTTTAAAGAAGTGCTTATTGCAGCAATTGTGTCCCTCTGCATCTGCAGGACTGCATCCGTGAGGGCACGGCCGCTGCTGGAGGGCTGCGCAGGAGGTGCCGTGGAGACGCCGGAGCTCGAGGCAGGAGGTTCCTCGGCACACTGTCCCCCTACCCCGCTGGAACCAGCATCTACGAAAAATGATTTTGTTAATAAAGTTATGATTTGTTTTTCTAAATACACTTATTGTTTTATTGACATATGGCTACCAGCAGATATCACACAACTTGAATGCATTTGGTGTACTCTCATTTCAAACACGGGTAGGGCATATAAATGTGGTTACCTGGTTCATCCGGTGCAACCTTAACATCGGTGCCTCCGTCACCACTCCACTCAGCAGGGATTCACCGATTATACCGGCCAGCCTTTCATCCATAGCGGTGAGCTCCGGTGCCCCCTTTCCCCCTCCCGAAACACACACTCTGCTCCTGACAGTTCACAGTGTGCCGCTGCCCGGTGTAATTCAAATCTACCGCCGCGCGCAGCACAGCTTCCCTGCCGCAGCACCGGAAATGGAACTGCTGGGAGAAAACCTGACTATCAGAGACGTAACGTTATCTTTGATAATATTTCGTCTCCTCATTTTTCGTCAACGAAAGTAAAGAGAGATTTTGGCATAGTTTTTATTTAGTAAACTACATTTTCGTCTCGTCACTTTTCGTCAACGATATTGCATGATTTCGTTGCAGTTATTGTTTACTGCCGTCGGTGCCGTCTCCTCATCGTCGTGGAAAAAAAGGTCGTTGACGAACATATTTCGTCATAGTTTTAGTCAACGAAATGAACACTAGTATCTACGACCTATAGAAATGCAAAACGGCATTTCAGTTTAGATTCTGTCCTCCTGCTCACCGCATCATTTATGAGAAAACATTAACACAACATATTCGAGGTGGTTTTAAATAACATATCCGTTATATATTTATACATATATTTATTTATTTTAAGATTGACTTTAATCAATTCTTCATATGATAAATGCGAGGTAAAATTTTATTTATGGTATTATTTCCACACATTTCTCTCCATCCTTCCTTCTGCCAACGGGGTCGCAGTTTCTCGCCTCTCCCGTTGTTGTGCTTAGTGCGTACGCATGGGTCAGAGTTTGCGTGGAGGACCGCACGTTTTCCCGTCAAGTTAGTATTTTAGAAATCGCAAACATTGCGTAGAAACTGGCGTACGCCATTTTTTTGAGCGTATATCCCTTTATAAACCTCTCCTCCCTCTCCGTGTGTGTGTGAGAATCTGAAAGCATGCACAGATCATTTCATGGGTAAAAAGGCCATCCTTTGAGGGATGTGTTTGATGTGTCTTTGAAGAGCTGCTTGATTACTCATAAACAACTGTTCGTGTGTTCATGCACCTGTCTGCCAAGGAGAAAGACCTGGAGCCAAGAGAAGGAACTCAAATGAAGAAGCATTTCAGTAGAGAAGAGACTTCAGAAATAATCTTGTAGCCTTCTTCTGCCAGCGAGCTGCAGGACTCCTCTGAAGAAGACACAAGGACCGAGGGGGGTCTGACACCAAATGCTCTCTGGAGTCCAGCTTTTCTTTGAGTTCCTCTGACCCCTCATCTGAAAGTGGAGAGGACACTGACAAAAATAGGTAAAACAAATATTGATGTATGATGATTTAATAGCAGTTTTTATGGGCGTGTACATGTTTGCCACGTCGGGGTCCAGAGGGTGCAAAATGCATCACGAGAGTATACAAAACACGTAAGAGTAAACGACATTGGATTTCAAAAATTTGACTCAAAAGAAGACTTCTTGCCAAAAGCTGTAACCGCTGAAATGATCACCAAATAAAAAATAAAAAGCCGGTGTTTCTCGTGAGATCGTGCAGGAGAGACGGAGCTTTGCAGCGATACCTCTGTTGCCATGGTGCACACAGCGGTCGCAGTACTTTGTTACGTTAGAATGCTAACTTTTGGTGAATTTAGGAGAAATCTACAGACGCTAATAATAATAATAATACATTTATTTTGGGGGGGCGCCTTTCGAAACACCCAAGGACACCTTACAGGGTTACAGATTTACAATTTACATTTACAATTTTACCTTACAAGTTAAAACAGTGGATTTAGTGAAGTATCAGCCGGGGTAAAACAAGACCAACAACAGGACACTGACTACAAAAGGACACAAAAGGACACAGAAGGACACAGAAGGACACAGGGTACAGATTATAGAGAAAAGGCCAGTTTGAACAGGTGGGGTTTGAATGTCGTTATGGAACCAGACTGTCGGATGCGTCGTGGCAGGGAGCTCCAGAGTCTGGGAGCCGAGCAGCTGAAAGCTCGAGCACCCATGGGTCTGAGGCGATAGCTTGGGACGGTGAGAAGTCCTACGGAGGGTGCGGGAGGGGGTGTACTCCTGAAGGAGGTCAGAGATGTAGATGGGGGCAAGGTTATGGACAGCTTTGTATATGAGTAGAATGTTTTTGTAGTCAAAACGGTAGCGTACAGGAAGCCAGTGAGGTTTGATGAGAACCAGGAGAGTGCAACACCAGTGATCCCAGTGCCAGCCACGCGGTCCAGGAGTAGTGGGTGAGAGATGGTATCGAATGCAGCGCGGATGCAGGAGGATGAGGATGGGGAGAAGTCCGGAGTCAGCTGCACGGAGGAGGTCGTTGGTGATTTTAACCAGGGCTGTTTCGGTACTGTGTTTTTGGCGGAAGCCAGACTGGAAGGGTTCATGGAGGTTGTTTGTGTCAAGATGGGACTGAAGCTGTGCGGCAACCACCCTCTCAAGGGTCTTGGAGATGAAGGGTAGGTTGGAGATGGGGCCTGTAGTGGTTTAGATCTCGCCTTAAGAGAACACGTGAATTGTAAATAAATAAGGAGACAATATAACAATTTGGAATGAACATTGTATTGGCGTTACAAAGGTCCAACATAGGATTAAGAAAATACATGGCAATTTACCTGCTTACGGGGACATACGGGAGCTCCACGAAACTCAGACAAATAAGCTCCTCCCACACCTCTATATACAAGAGTGCAGAAGCCCTTTTCGGCTCACTCAGTCCTGATGCATGGCAGCGAAGGCATCTCTCCTGCTCACTCGTCTCTGATATCCTCCTGAATGCTGAAAGCGCACACGCACAGCTACATGCTCCTATACTTGTAAATACATAAAGAGACAACATAACTATTTGGAATGAACATTTTATTGGGGTCACAAAGGTAAAAAACAGGATTAAGAAAAACCTATGGATACTCACCGTGACATACGGAGGCTTCACGAAAGTTACATGGGAAATAAGCCCCTCCCACACCTCTATATAAGCAGCGTGTGGAAGCCCTTTCCGGCTCACTCGGTCCCGAGGCAGCGCAGCGAATGCATCTGTCTTGCTCACGCGTACACATCGCTCTTGTTTAAACAGATGAGTGTGCGTTCTGTCATGACTCCAATGCATTGTTGTGGGACTGCCTGTGGACACACACACACACACACACACACACACACACACACACACACACACGTGTGGGGTATTCACTGGTTTTCCAGAAGGTAGACTAGATGCTGCAAAATCCACCGAGGCCACTTTCTAGGGTCGTGTTGCCATGAATCGGCAGGAACTCTGTAAGGGCGATCAACACACAGCTCAATTTACGCCAGTAACGATTGAGAGCACACCCCTCAAGTCCAGAGATGTAATCGGAAGACATGGGCCGACAGGGATGTCTTCAGAATATAAATATTAATAGAAAAATGATTGCGCTCTGCCTGCTTATGTTCGCTCGCTGTTAAACTTTGCACCTCCATAAAAATGGCGCATTTTCGCGGGTGACTCGTGACGTCACTGTGTGTGAAACAATTGGCCACAGCAAATAATTTATATTAAACATGTAATTTTTACTTTTGAATACTTCAGTACAAAGGATGTATTGAATAATTTAAGTGATATGTGTACACATATAAATCATTAGTCAAAACAGGGCTACATTTGATTTAATTAAAAGGTATAATATGTGGGAAACTGAAGGAACCCTTGGTGAGCCGAATGATCCGGCTCTTCTTGGTGAGCCGAATGATCCGGCTCACCAAGAAGAGCCGGAATTCCCATCACTAGATCAGACGGCACCGGGTGATTCACGACCGCTGTAATGACCTGCGTAGTCTCTCCCAGCAGACACGCGGTTTGATTGGCTGGCGCTTGTACTGGCAGATTTGCATAAACGGGATTTCATTGGCTGACGCTTCTGCCGAGGCGCCAAAAGTTGAACATTGCTCAACTTTTGAAGCGAGCAACGCTCCACGCCGCTTCCCAAAATGCAGTTCGGCTAAAAGTGACGTCACCCCATTCAAAGTGAACGGGCAGAAGGACTAAGTCTCGAGGAGGGGAGTCGAGGAGGGGAAATTTAAGAATTGAGAAGTCTCTATAGTGAATGGACATAAGCGTTGGAAGCACGCCGCTGTGTGGACGGGCCGTAAATGTAATTTGTAAATTCATTTATTGAGATAATGTTTTAATATTTGTTTTAATAGACATTAGAATTACATTTGAACATTCATGAGGGTAATACTGCTCGCATGACTACTTGTATGTATACTCATTATCATACATTAGAATCTAAGATACACTTGTGGACCGAATGGATTTGGGTAGTGTTGTAAAATTCACACTGAACATATTCTATCAATATCAAGAAAAGGTGACTTCAAGCGTTCCTTAACAAATGTCTGTATAATGTCAATATATAATTTTTTGGATGGTGGTCGTTGAACATGTTGTGAAATTTTAAGTTTTAAAAATGTCTGCACTATCTCAACAACTATGCCGTAAAACGACGGAGTGGTTGAAAAAAAATCATTTCGGACTTTTGTTGCCGTCTGTGAGGAAAATAAATGGGGCTCAGAGCCTCAGGATACTGACATCTGTATTTTAAAATATTTTTTCCTTCTAATTTGTTATTCTTTTCTAAATAACACACTGTTATTTACTCACCAATAACACACAGTTATCCTTGCTTTTATTTATTGGTTTAATTCCATAATCTCGGGCTTTTTTGGCGTCCGTCAGGAACTGGATTTCAAAATAAAATAACCGGAAACAGACGTAGGCCTATAAGGGACATTTCACTACAGTCCCCGGGATTAAACTTGAGTCGGGATTGGATTTTGGAGTGGCAGCGCCGAGGTTACGCAATCGAAACTGGATCGAAAACATTTTTTGTAACCATAACGGGTACTTTACACAACATTGAGTCAAACTTGTTTCAATCCTTGTTTTATTTATTTTGGTTTAAGATATCATTAGTCGTTTTTTATTATTATCATGCTAGATGTTTAAACTTTTCTGCATTTTATAAGGCAATATATACTTTTTTGTTTTTGTCCGTAGGCTACTGAGGTTATTAAAGAGTTATCGTGTGAAAATATAGGAAATGTATTCATATTTTATTGTATAATCGGTACAGGAAATTACATAATTCAGAGCACCACCTATTGGCCAAAGACCGCTGCCACCGGCATTGCGATCCATCCTCTGACAAAGTAAGTTGTGTCACTAAAGTCTGATGCATGTTTTGCTTAGATTTAATAATTGGGGCTTTTTTTTAAGCCTTCACTCGCATGGTTCATCATACATAATGAACTGTTCTAAGTCTGAGAAATGCTTTCGCCATAATCAGCAAAGCAACATTAATGTGAAATAATTCTTGCGGGCGGCTAGCTAGCGTTCAACATAAGCTTAAACTAGTTTAGCTACATTTATATCAGCTCATAAGTGGACCCCCCTAGAGGACCTTTTTAGACAGATTTAGCAAGAAACCCTCTTGTGGGGCCATGGACTTCAGCCCATGCCTCTGGCAGAGTCGTGTACCAGCTGGTTGTACTTCAGTATCTCCTGGTTAAGGCACTTTTTGTCGTCTGCAAGCTTCCTTCGAAGTCGATGGCGGAGCTTGCTGCTGTCTGAAAAAGACATGGGATAGGGATATGTGACAAACTATATTTGCAAGTGCAACAAATATATATAATTCAGTAGGTTGAATCTGCAACATAAAACATTATATTGTTATACCATTCTGTCGGTAAAGGGATTGCCCCTCAATGCGTTGCTGCAGTGCTGTTTGAAGGATGTCTTCAGAAGTATCTGATGTTCCTGTGGAAATAATAGTGGCAGTAAAATGTACCGTTACACAACACGCAACGGTTTTGAGAAACAAAGTTGTGGAACACCTTTTCACACACATGGTACAACTATGGAAACATATCGGAGATAAACACGGACACATAGCTGGCTTGCTATGGCTTGAAGACTATGTCCCCGTCTACTGAAATCCAGTGAGCGTCCCATTACGTGGACAAATCAGCCTTATGTCATTGGCTGCTCTTCAGGATCAAATCTGTAAATTCAAACAGTCATGGACGATGGCGTGGAGCTGGTGTTATCTTGTCGTGCTTACAGATGCCCATTCCTTCACGTCGACACCATGTCACCTGAGACGCAATGCAGCTCCGTCTTGAGTTCTCAAGACTTGCAGTCTCTTCCAGGAGCCGCTTACTAGTCTGATAAACAATAGACGATGGACTTTTATCAAGATTAAAACTTGCTATGATTAACAACAAGCCATGTGCAAAGGACACCTTTAATAGGAGGCTCGCCTTCACATATCTTGTGGAAAGTGCCTGATGGAGGAAGTCCTGGTCCATCCCATAGCATGCACTGTGAGCATGTCAGCGTGCCCGTTTCCTCCGCTGCTTCCTGTGACCAAGTAACAACTCATGTTGCTGATAAACTGATTCCATATGACAGTGGACAAATAAAAGGACATTCATTCACTTGAAGAACATTTTCGCTTCAAGTTTTTCCTACCATATCCAACTAATGAAGTAAAACAAGTTGAACGAGCTTTACTTAGTAAGCCTCTCCATGTTGTAACGATGAACCGTTTTGCATTATATACGTTGATCCAACATCCAATTCCTCTTGGCCTGTTCAGCATCGTTTGGATAACAGATGGTGCCAAGTTCAAGTAGGAAATGAATGAGGGCATATGGGTTAAAACGGCAACCGTAGCTTCAGCTAGCATGTGTTCATGCTTCAGCTCAAGAGCCATGCGTTTCCCTTCTGTGGATGTGGGATTATCGGGGTCTGGGTTGTGTTTTGTTGCCATATGCAAACAAACAGCTGCTGTATGAGACGGACAGAGATAGTGAGACAGATTGTGAGATTGAGATGGATAGATGAAGAAATAGATAATGAATGATAGACAAAGATAGAGACAATAACTAAGAAAGCTAGGTAGGTAGACAGAGAGAGGTTGAGTTTGGCTCTTAAAAGTGCCGTTGGTTTTATGATGGTGTAGATCAGGGTATGGGTTTGTGGTGTGGGTGCAGGAGCTGCAGGAGAGAACAGAACAAGTGAATTATGTAGACTGGGTTGAAACATACTACCAATAGAAATACATTGCTTTTAAAATCGTGCCGTGCAACACGAAATGCCGTGAGACTGGGTTGGCAGGACAGATTCAGTTTACGTTAGTGACATGCCACGGGCAAGTATCAAGCCTGGGCCAGCGGCGCCGGATTAATTTCAGAAGTGGGGGGGGCCAAAAAGTGCGTGTGGATGTGACGTACTCGCCAACCCTCCCGGGGTAATATCCATCCCGCATTTCTCCCGATTTCTGACTTAATCTGATTTGTGAGTCACGACCGGTTTCATTCTAACATAACGCTCCAAATGTTACCGTTTCCACTCGGACTTCAATACAGCTACACCATTGTTTGGTTTCCACGGTAACGCTTCTCTTTTAGTAGCGCGCAACTGAAAGTCTGAGAGGGTGTTCAGGAGGAAGATGGTCACAGAAAACAGAACAAGAATGGACAACTCGACCCTCTGCTCACTCCTCTCCTGTAAATTAAACTATACGGGTCCAGCCCACACATCATTCCATCTCTCCTTTTTCCTGCTCAATAAGCTCTTGTTTGAAAAGTTGAATGTTGACTGAAGTAAGCGCACTTTTTTTGAACACACTCTCTGTGAAAAGCTCCAGTTATTAACTCCGGTATCTACAAAGCTGTCATCTCCACATTTGGAGAAAATACAAGCCGTTAAGCAGCAAATCTGCATATTTCACAGAAGGCTCGTTCAGTGGTTTTGCAAAGAATTAACCGCTCTCTGTTTTGGTACCATTCTGCATTGAAGTACCTTTCTCTTCGCCCAAATAAGCTTTTGTTGGCCAGGCTCAATGTCCCGACAACAAACCTCCATGCAGTCGGAACCAGCCCGTTTCGGTTCAACGATGCCGGCTGCCTTTGGGTTCCTCTGGCCGCGCTGGTTCTATGGTTAAAGGGCCAGGCTCCGGAGTTGCGGATGTCAGGGACATTCGAGTTGTTGAATTTCAGTTTAGTTTGACTGTATTTTTGTCGCAGTCTGCTTTCTCACTCATCTATTTTCCGCATTAACATTCCTTAGTCACCTGGTAGTCACACCCTGTCTCTTTAGGCCCACTTCACTTTCACCTCAGTGCCAGATCGTACTTTGCAGCATGCCAGTCTTTCCCGCATTACCCTTCAGATTGCTTTCCCGGTTTCGACCCTGCCTGTCCCCGACCAGCCTGCCTCGCCTGTCCCCGACCCGGTCTGTACCTGCGACTCCCGTCCTGCTTTCTCCTGGAACCCTCGCCTGTCCCCGACCAGCCCTTTGCCTGCTATCTGCCGTTTAGTCTCCTCCCAGCCCTTTGCCTTCAATAAAGCTGGTTACCGACTATCCCTGGTTTCCCGTGTTCTGCATTTTGGTCCTCGGCTCGTTCGTGACAATTTTGTTTTCTTATGCGCCGGTTCTTCTGACATGTTTGCAAGTTTATCTATCTAGGTTAACGGCTGACACACACAGAACAACGCAACGTAAACAACGTCAAATAAACAAATCCAAGCTTTTTTATTGGTTATAATGGACATGGATACATTTGAATGGTGTGACAATGTCCTATTTGATTCGATTACAACGTAGGCCTACATATTCTTCCTGTTATGTCTGCCTGCTTTATTTGACCTAATGCAAAGTGACCTGTGTTAGAAATTAAAATCAATGTTTTATGGCATAATGTACCTTAAACATACCGTCAGTTTAAATGCTAATTTATTCTGGAAAAACCCGGAAGTTCTCAATACCAAGCTTTTATTCTGAAAATCCTTCATGACGACATCCGGGACTACCGCCCATTAGTATCATTAAAGTGGCTATTGACGCCGTTAACATGTGTTACATATACAGTTATGAAAGAGATAAGGAGGAGAAAAGGCATGTGGAAGTAAGCAATGAATGTACAATGTGGAAATCCTCTGTTTAACGCGATATCGGACACAGGAGAACGAGGGGGGAAGTCCCCTGCGTCACTACAGCTCCCAGAGAGGAGGAGCGAACAGCCAGAAGCGGGAAGGACGAATGCTTGTAAGCTCTCTTCTGCACGGCCATCACAGGGAGAGGAAGCTGCAGCCTTTCTCTCCTGACTGAACAATATCCTGCTTGTAACATTACCGTGCTTTTTATTAATTAAAGTACCAATTTTGAACCTTCTCAGAGACTCCATTTAGTCTCCTTTTTAAGCTTCTTACCGGGACGCGAGAATAACCAACACAGCATAACACCTGCTCCATCGAAATCAGTTGCATTCACCCAAAGACACATTTTGAGTTGTATACAATGTTGGAAAGAGGAGATTCGTAGCTTTCTAATGATATCAGGATTGTTGTTGTTCTCATGATGACGATCGCCTTTAAAGTTTCCTCTTTTCTGGATCGATCTGATTGATTATTAGCGGCTAATAAATGATCAAAATACTACGGAGGGGAAATATTTTCGTTTGGATTGCTGGTCTGGGCGAAGCGTGTGTGTGTGTGAAAAAACTATGGATACTCACCGTGACATACGGAGGCTTCACGAAAGTTACATGGGAAATAAGCCCCTCCCACACCTCTATATAAACAGCGTGTGGAAGCCCTTTCCGGCTCACTCGGTCCTGAGGCAGCGCAGCGAATGCATCTCTCTTGCTCACGCGTATAGCTGCATATCCTCCTGAATGCTGAAACTCACACGCACAGCTACGTGTTCCTATAATACACACTGCTTGGATTTGATCACCTTGCAGGGCGATCCTGTTTAGTTTTAAGCCGAAACAATCAAAGACTCCTGGGTTTACGACTGAAGATGTGTATTAGAATTGTTGTATGGGAGTGATGGTGAAAACACTACTATGATAGCTATCACTCAACGTCATTACATTTTTCTTGGGTCTAAGGTGAGAGTTGGATCTGCCTCGGTGGAGAGCAAGGATGGCCAGTGCAGTCAGTCCTGTAGCCGTCTTGGCAGCAGGATTCAAACCCTGTCTTCCCTGACTCAGCCGGTGCCCCATGTTCTCATTTCTGCGGCAGGTTTGCTCTCTCTGGCGGCCCCTGATAATTCACTGCCTGATACTCTCTCCCCCTCACTATAATTAGAATCCTAACCGTCAAACCCTTTCCAGGTCGTAACCTAAAATGGACGCCCACGTGCTTACTCCTCCCCATGCCTTAAAACTAAAATGGACGCCCTCTTGAAATTAATTAAGAGAACACGTGAATTGTAAATAAATAAGGAGACAACATAACAAGTTTTAATGAACATTTTATTGGGGTTACAAAGGTCCAACGTAGGATTTAAGAAAATACATGGCAACTTACCTGCTTACGGGGACATACGGTAGCTTCACGAAACTCACAGACAAATAAGCTCCTCCCACACCTCTATATATACAAGAGTGCAGAAGCCCTTTCGGCTCATTCAGTCCTGATGCATGGCAGCGAAGGCATCTCTCCTGCTTACTCGTCTCTGATATCCTCCTGAATGCTGAAAGCGCAGCTACATGCTCCTAATCACCTTGCAGGGCGAACGTTTAGTTATAATAAGCCGAAACAATCAATGACTCCTGGGTTTACTACCATTTATAATTGTTATATGTGAGTGATAGTAAACACACTACTATGATAGCTATCACTCAACGTCATTTCATTTTTCTTGGGGCCTAAGGTGAGAGTTGGATGGCCCGAGCACTCGATCTTAGCCGGTCAGGATCCAAGCCTCTTATTCCCTAACGCAGCCGGTGCCCCATGTTCTCATTTCTGGGGTAGGTTGGCTCTCTCCGATGGCCCCTCAGGGGAATAAAGAGACAACATAACGATTTAGAATGAACATTTTATTGGGGTCACAAAGGTCAAAAACCTATGGATGCTCACCGTGACATACGGAGGCTTCACGAAAGTTACATGGGAAATAAGCCCCTCCCACACCTCTATATAAACAGTGTGTGGAAGCCTTTTCCGGATTCACTAGTTTCCGTGGGGTGCGTGGCTTTCGACTGAAATACACATTTCGACCGCGTTCCTCTGTCGTTTACATGTATATTTTGGTATATTTGGCTTCTTAGGAACACGTTGATGCACATCCAGTACCAGTGTGTGAGGTTGTGATTACGATGGCGATATCCGGGCGCGAACAGCGAGGACTACAACAAGACAAACGAGTTGCTCGAATAAATCATTTAAACCAGCTATTGTTGCCAGACTTATTACGGAATATCGTTGTTAATGTCAGAGTCCACCTGAGTACCTTCAGACAGCCTCCAAGTGAAGCACACGGTGGTTACTCAGTTTGAAAGCAGCGTGGAGAAGTCTTCATCTGTGATACGACTTCTGTGGCTATCTACCAGCGATCATGTTTAATATGAAAGACCACACACATGTATCCCTTATAGATAACATGTGACTGTTAACTCGTTTTGCAAAGCAGCAGAAATGTCATTGCTGCGTGTGCAGGGATACTCAGACTTTAAAATGCTGATGGGTCAATAACGTTGGTCTCTGCAAACAATATTAGGAATCCTCTATTAAACGTAATATTCAGTTTCCATCGACATGAAAGTTCATGCCGGACTCAAACCCGAGGCCCTGCGCGTTACTGGTGCGCCACGGACCTACACAAAGCATTACACCACCACACTTTAATATGTTGGATTAACCTTGTTAAAAAGTTCCGACCCGACCATCATTTATAATGTGAGCGAACGTATCTACACTTACAATGTAGCAGGACGGGGAGAAAGTAAACCCACTCCTACAGATTCCCTGAGAAAAAGGGGAGTGGCCAATCAAGAGAATGATTGGCACCTGTGTGCTGTTAAAGGAGGACAGCATGTCATTCAGACAGAGGGAGAAAGAAGCAGGGGGAAAGTGGTGGATTCTTCATCAGCTGAATCGGGCTATCAGGAGTTTTTGCAACTGACCCAGGAGCTGTTGGGGAAACATTCAACGTTCCCCTTCCATGTTAACCCTGCAATCCAGCTGGCCCGTCACCCTCTGATAAGTGGTTCTCACTACACCGGTGTTTCTCAAACCTTTTCATACCAAGGACCACTTAACCAATACAAAAACACTCGCGGACCACCTAACTCCATATAATTTTTTACAAATCGCCTGAAAATGGTACAAACAAGTGGCAACATGTGTAATGAAGGTGTTGTGCTGGACTATATCATGCAATCAAAAGTGAAACTTAAGCTCGTTCCATTGCGGAGATATTCCCGCGAGAGTGCGGAAAACTTAAATGTATTTATTTATTTAAAGTGTGAAATGTTACCAATATACTCACGGACCACTAGGGGGCGCTCACGGACCACACTTTGAGAAGCACTGCACTGCACCAATATCATTTCTCCTCCTCTACACACACCACTCCACACTCTGGACTGGAAAAGCTGAACTTTACAACTTTACTTTCACACATCCTTATCCCCTGGAATACTCTCCTGGGCTGCCGTCGGATAGTTTAAAGATCAGCTCCTAACCCTAACAATATGTTGTACATGAAGGTTGAAATTAAAACAAAAAGTGAAAGAAAATCGTTGTCACATTGATGATTGTCGCTCACCTCACCCTCCTGGCAACATGCAAAACAATGGATGGAAACCGTGTCAGACCTACACGTATCACCATGCTTAAGTTTATAACATGTTGAATTAAAATATGGCCAAAAGTGTCAATTACATTTGAAGCTGTATTGGCTTATTGATGTGTTATGGGACACAATAGTTGTTTAACTCAGGGGGTCCGCGGGGTCTTAAAAAGTATTAAAAGTTGATAAATCAATTTAGCGAAAATTAAGGCTATTAAAAAGTATTAAACGACATTTTCCAAGGTATTACATTTTGTAGCTTGTCTTCAATAAGTATATAAATGGTCCAAAGAGGTTGTATTCTACAGTCTGCCTGAATGTAGTCATGGCGTAGGTGTGTAGTGAGATTCTGTAGTTTATTTATGTTATCCCGTTGGGTTTGACGTCATCTGAACAGGACATCGCATGCTCACTGCTTGATAGCGCGCGCAGCGAATGCAAGTCTGCGTCCAAATGGTTGGAAGATAAGGAGAAAGGACGATCACTACTGTATATAGCCAATGTGAGGTAAAGTGTGTCGCCAAGGTAACCGGTTAAAACTTGAACTGGCGATGAGCTCTTAAAATGTATGGAAAGGGTCTTAAAAACGGTATTACATTTGACTTCAGGATTCCTGCATAGACCCTGTAACCAAATATATTACTAGCAAATGACCACAGGCACAACACTGTTGCACTCGATGAATAACCAAGGATCACCCAGCTGAATAATATGTTGCTCAATTGCCCGATTAGTGTCCTATATACGAGCAGCTGGGCAGTCTCTCAGTTTCAGAGCGAAATGGCAGAAATGGAGCGTGTGGCTGCTGTGTTGCTCTCCCTGAGGTTTCTTCCATGTTTCCCCTGTTAAAAAGGTACACATTACAAAGCTCCCTGAGGCAAGTTTTTGGAAGGAAAACGTACAAAATACACATTTAAGTGTTTATTTTACTTTAGTTTGTAGCGTCTGTAGATTTCTCCTAAATTCACCAAAAGTTAGCGTTCTAACGTAACATAAAGTACCGCGACCGCTGTGTGCACCATGGCAACAGAGGTATCGCTGGAAAGCTCCGTCTCTCCTGCACGATCTCATCGGATCCAGATACGGTCATTCCCTTCGTATCAGCAACCAATCGTGAAAGCACAAAGGGGTCTTGAACCAAGAAACGAAATCTCATTGGCTGGTGTCAATTTCTGACAACGTGATTCGTTCAGATGCGTCACGTGGTGTGCTACAACACTTCCTGGTTAGCTTTCCGCTAGAAATTGAAATCTCAAAATGCCAAAAAGAACGGCGAAAAAAACGTTCACAGAGAAGACGACAACAATTGTCACTTGCACGAAGCAAGGTTATACAAAAAACAAATGACCCCGAACATGAAAGACCTTCACGGAGTGCGTCGAGGCGCAAGCTGTCGTCCAGAGAACAGGAGGGTTCAGCTAGCGCCTCACTGCAACCTGTAAAGGTCGTTTTCTCAAAATTTCAACTTCAGTAGCACGTAGAGACACCAAACCTTCCAGTTATATTCCTATCAATATTATGAAGGCTTTTACAGAAGGGTTTGTTCATATATCATCCATAGCCTGAATTATACAACATTGTACACCTAAAACATGGCGAAAATGGATATTTTAGGGCTGTTGACAGTATTTTCTGATTTATGGAGTGATACAAAGAGATATCCAAAATCCCTTCTGTAAAAGCCTTAGATACTAATATGACTACAACATGAAACAATGATTTTGAACCTGGCTTTATCCAAAGTTCAGATTTCGATTCCTGAAATGTGTTAAAATGTGCATATCTAATGAGATAATGGATAATTTGCATATTTAAACATGCTATTTCAGAAAACTTGTAATGCAAAAGACAATTGCCTTATTGTAAGTCATTAACTGGAGACATTTCTAGCTGATACCTTTTAAGTTAAAAAAATTACCCTATTCACCTGGGGTGTCTCGCCTTAAATAAACATTTGGCTGATATATTTCACTGCATTGGGTCTGTCATGTTGCATGTAGTGTCGTCATTACAAAACAGCCATTATTTGGCATTTATAGCACTCATATTGTTGAAAGTAACCGTTGTGTTGTATTTGAAACGGCTGCTCTGACATGTGGTGCTTTAAGCACTGTTTGAGTGTTATCCAAATCATCAACTTAAACATTTATTTATTTGTATTTTTCACAAGCTCTGACATGATAAGGAGAATACGCTCATTCTGCCCATTGAGCGCTTTCAGAAGTCTCTCATTCTGCTCAAAGAGCGCTGCTCCACGGGCCTCGTCCTTCTCTGCCTGCTCTTGTAGGAAGGCCACCACGCTGCTTCTCCGCCTTGGCCTTTTTGTTGGTGGCTGGGAGCTGGTGGAGGGCACGGGCTCCTCCTCACTGCGGAGCGACACTTGGGCAGCCCCTTCTCCAGCGGAGGTGGAGGCCTCGGCAACAGCTGAGGTGGAGGCCTCGGCAGCGGAGGTGGGGTAGCAACCTGCCTTTAGTTACAAATGATCTTAATTCTCCATGCACATTTATTAAAACATTGCATCAGACAAATATATGTACTTACTCCCAGCCTGATTTGGCAGCATGTCTTTTGCCACTGAACATGTGCTCCAGCTTTAAACCCTTGCACTAATTAAGGCAAGGGTTTCATCATATTAGGCTTGCATGGTACAACGCAGGTGTTACGTTCCCACTTGGCTAGGGTACAAACGGGAAACGACACGACCAGATTTGGTATATTTGTTACCGGTGGTTTTATTGTTACTAAGTAAAATGATGGACACACAGATTGGCCACACAACGGGTCAATCTGTCACTACAACACAAAGGGTCTCCAAAAGAGAGTTGCCCCGCTATACAAAGAAAAGAAAATCTCACTTCTAAAGAGGAAACAAACAATAAACAAAACGGGACTGGAAACACACACAGCTGGTGCGGGTCTACAGGTGCGAATCAACCTGGCTCTACGCAGTATACACACAGAACCCTACGCTAACACACTGCTACTCAGTGGAGCTAACACTAAATACACTCGGCTAAGTTTTCTCAGAAGTCACAGAAGGAAGGTTTATTTTAGGTATAGGTACATGTTCTGAACCTTTCTTGTGGCAGATTTGCAGGTTGTAGTCCTGGACGATCAGAGCCCACCGCATGAGACGCTGATTGTGGTTGTACATGCGGGACCAAAAGACAATGGGGTTATGATCGGTAAAGAACTGGACCCGACATAAACCTCAAAGTGCTGGAGAGCTAACAACAAAGCAAGGGCCTCCGTTTCGATGGTAGAGTAGCGTCCAAACATTATCAACCGTGGGACTTATCAACCGAGTGAGGGGTTGGGCTACCGTGGAGAAGCTGCGGTAGTAGCCTGCCATGCCGAGGAAACGGCGGAGATCACTCCTGGGGCCAGGCACCGCACATTCAGCCACCGCAGTAACCTTAGCCTCCACCGGTCTGACTTGGCCTTGCCCAACCTGCTTTCCTAAATACGTGACCGTAGCTTTACCAAACTCAAATTTGGCCAGATTCAAAGTAAGAGTGCGAGCCGGGTGAATACTGTTATGCTGTGTTCGTTATTCTCGCGTCCCGGTAAGAAGCTTAAAAAGGAGACTAAATGAAGTCTCTGAGAAGGTTCAAAATTGGTACTTTAATTAATAAAAAGCGCGGTAATGTTACAAGCAGGATATTGTTCAGTCAGGAGAGAAAGTCTGCAGCTCCCTCTCCCTTTGATGGCCGTGCAGAAGAGAGCTTCCAAGCATTCGTCCTTCTCTCTGGGAGCTGTGGTGACGCAGGGGACTTCCCCCTCGTTCGTGTCCGATATCGCGTTAAACAGAGGAGTTCCACATTTTACATTCATTGCTTACTTCCACATGCCCTTTCTCCTCCTTATCTCTTTCATAACTTTATATGTAACACATGTTAACGGCGTCAATAGCCACTTTAATGATACTAATGGGCGGTAGTCCCGGATGTCGTCGTGACGGATTTTCAGAATAAAAGCTTGGTATTGAGAACTTCCGTTTTTTTCCAGAATAAAATAGCATTTAAACTGACGGTATGTTTAAGGTACATTATGCCATAAAACATTGATTTTAATTTCTAACAATACCTGCCCCAGGATCTCCTTGTGCATCTCCCAGGTGGGCGTGTACACAATGAGATCGTCTAAATAAGCGTTACAGTTACTCATTCCGGAGAGGACAGTATTCACCAATCTTTGAAACGTAGCGGGAGCGTTACACATGCCAAACGCCATGACTGTGTACTGCAGAAAGCGGAAATGTGTGAGGCACGGTCTGTTCGAGGTACCTGCCAGTAACCTTTCAGTAGGTCCAATTTACTGACAAACTTAGCGGAACCTAAATTATCGATGCAATCCTCCATTCTCAGCAGTGGGTAGCAATCTGTCACCGTAACAGCGTTCACCTTGCGGTACTCCGTAATAAAGCGCGGGGCACCATCAGATTTCGCCTCTACCAGACACGGCGAACACCATGGGCTAGAGCTCTGTGTCGCCAGGCCATTTGCTACAAGATGGTCAGCCTCCTGTTTCATAAGTGCGCGTTTGGTGGGATTGGCGCGGTACGGATGCTGTTTGATTGGCCTCGCACCTTTTACATCGATGTCATGTGTTTAACGTTAGTTTGTGTCGGGACATCATGGAAAAGGCTCGGGAAATCATCCACCAACGGGCCGGAACTATCTACCACTATTAACGCCGAAACAGCTACTCTTTGACTCTCCGAGCCGGCAGGCAGGCTATCAGCGGCGGCGCGGGAATGGTAGCGTTGCGCCGTCTCTCCGGAGTACAAATAACATAATCCGTGTCACTAAGACGATCGTGGATTTCATATGGACCGAGGAATTTGGCTGAGAGCGCAGAGCCGGGGATAGGTAATAGTGCGAGGATCTTGTCACCTATTTCAAAGTGCCTAGGGACAGCGGCACGGTCATCGTTACGCTTCATGACAGCTTGTGAAGCGGAGAGCGACTCTCTAGCGAGTGAATTTGCTCGGTGCGAACGCTCACGGAACTGACTCGGAACGTAATCCAATACGTTTTTATCAGGAGGACTATCAGCCGAAAGGAACTCATCGTGTAGGATTTTAAGTGGACCGCGGGACTGAATCCTAATGCCTCCTGAACAGCTTCACGGGCTGCGAACAAAACGAAAGGAATTCCCTCATCCCAATTTGTTCCCGTCTCCATACAGCACTTTCGCAGCATGCTTTTTAAGGTCTGATGCCACCGTTCTAACGCCCCCTGCGACTCGGGATGATGCGCACTAGATATCACGTGTTTAACCTGCAGTGTTTGGAGGACCCGTTTGAACAATTTAGATTTAAAATCTGTCCCTTGGTCACTCTGGATTACTCGCAGAATTCCAAATGTAGAAAAGAACTTCGTCAAGGCCTTAACTACAGACGTATACATTATCGTGAGTAAATACTGTTGACCTGTTTTCGTACGTGGTAAAGGACCAACAGTCTATCAACACGCGGTCAAAGCGCTCACCTATAGCAGGTATGGGATGTAGATTGAGGTGAGGCAAGTTTTTGGCGGATATATTTCACTGGATTGGGTCTGTCATGTTGCATGTAGTGTCGTCATTACAAAACAGCCATTATTTGGCATTTATAGCACACATATCGTTGAAAGTAACCGTTGTGTTGTATTTGAAACAGCTGCTCTGACATGAGGTGCTTGGTTATTGAAGCACTGTCTGAGTGTTATCCAAATCATCAACTTAAACATTTATTTATTTGTATTTTTCACAAGCTCTGACATGATAAGGAGAATACGCTCATTCTGCCCATTGAGCGCTTTCAGAAGTCTCTCATTCTGCTCAAAGAGCGCTGCTCCACGGGCCTCGTCCTTCTCTGCCTGCTTTTGTAGGAAGGCCACCATGCTGCTTCTCCGCCGTGGCCTTTTTGTTGGTGGCTGGGAGCTGGTGGAGGGCACGGGCTCCTCCTCACTGCGGAGGGACACTTGGGCAGGCCCTTCTCCAGCTGAGGTGGAGGCCTCGGCAGCAGTCCGGCCATGGCTTGACAACGGGCATGAGGCAACTAGGGTGGGAGGCTGGATTGATGGCCTTCCCCCAATTGCCTCATGCATAGCCTCCAGCCAGTCGTCCTCCAGCGTTCCCTCTTTCCTCTGCTCCTGTCTCACATTCCTCCAACACCTGATCCCCTACTTGGAAGTTGTCCTCCTGGCCCCTTTCTACTTTTCTTTTGCGGACCTTGTCCTGACTTGTTTTCATATTGTTTTTGACCTCTGTGAATACAGCCTCCTGTTTCTTCAGGCCTTCATGGATCTCCTCCCGTTCGACCAGCTTGCTGATTTTGTCTTTGACCTGCAACAAATAACAGTTAGAATTGTAGAAGGCAGATGACCCAAATGAAAAAGTTTGAAAAGGATGACGACATTAGAACATCTCACCCACGTACTCCTCTGGCACCTCTGAAGGATACCTAGCCTCCCTCCCAAACATCAGATGATATGGACTGTATTTTGTGGTCAGCTGTTTCTTTGTCCTGAGAGCAAACATGGTGGACTGGAGCACCTGGTCCCAGCCACCATTTAGTTCAACGTCCTTAAGATGCAGAGTTCAAGTATAGGTATGAGGACGCAGGCGAGCATATGGGTTCTCATGTATGATGAAGCAACATATCATCACTGATTACCTGTTCTCATAGCAACAGGAAATGTGTTTGTTATTCTATGAAGAGCGTGAATTCCATCAGGTATCGAGAACCAATACCTCTGGATATTGCTGTTCAACTTCTCCACAAGGCCATTGGTCTGTGGGTGGTACGCGGAGCCAGGCTTCGCTTGATGTCCAGCCTCTCACACGCGCCAGAGTTTACCTCGAAATTATCATTAGGACAAACAAGCAACAGGTTGGCACGGCAACTACCGTTACATATTGGGGATTCATACTGCATCAACACTACCTTGTTGCAAAACTCAGAGCCCTGGTCTGTCAGCAGTCTTTGAGGTGCACCACATGTGACCTGAAGTTTAAAAGAGAGACAATCATCAAGCCAGATACCAAGGTATTTTTAACAGGCAACAACTTTGAGTTTTGTTCCTTGCATAGTTACAATATCTACAACAGGCTCTGGAGTCTGTTTAGCTTTAGAAAGAGCGTTACCTTGGTTTGATCCACATTTAGAAGAAGCTTTAGTTCAGAGAGCTGAGTCTGAATAGTGTTAGAAACAGCCTGTGATGTAACACCACAGACCTGCACAGAACATCACGGTATCATCCGCATACACATGTAAAGTAGCTTCATTCACATTTTCCCCTGAGCTGTTGATGGAGATGGAGAATAAAAGTGGGCCTGAAACAGAGCCTTGAGGAACACCATTAGTGATGTGTAATTACTCAGAAGACAGCCCATCAAAGTGAACACATGGGGATCTTTCAGAGAGGCAGTTCTCAAACCACCCACTGCACGGCTGGACATGCCTATACTGAGCAGCCTCTGCTTTAAGATGAGATGATCCACGTGTCAAACGCTTTGGACAGGTCAACAAACAGAGCTGCTCGACTCTGCTTATCATCTAGATACTCTCCACATCGTTCACACGTTCATTGTCGCAGTGATGGTGCTGTGTTTCTTTCTGAATCTTGAATTGGTCACCTCTTCTGCTGTTTTAGTCTTTAGTGGGTAGGCCTCTGCCCATTTGGTGAAATAGTCAACAATTGCACATATGTACTGGTTGCCACCATCTGTTAACCCACTAAGTCCATCCCAACCAGTTCCAAAGGCTCCGTCACCTGGGGGAAAGAGACATGAGCATTACAGTAAATCACTGGGCGGTGGTGGCGAAGTCGATAGGGACTTGGCTTGGCGACTAGAAGGTCACCAGTTCAAGTCCTGGCAAGACCAAGTGCTACCGAGGTGTCCCTGAGCAAGGCACCGTTCCCCACACGGCTCCCCGGGCGCCGTTCAAAATGGCAGCCCACTGCTCCTAGGATGGGTCGAATGCAGAGAAACAATTTCCCCACGGGGATTAATAAAGTAAATCCAATCACCCACTCGCGTATGTCTCTCTCCAATGGAACTCCTCAAAGACGTGGTTTGCTTATTCAGCAGCACTTTGGCAAGGTGCTCAGCTTTACTCTGTTTGCGCCTGCAGATGTCGTACAGCTCTCCATCTGGAGTTTATATGTCGTATTAGATGTATTAGTTTCACCATAGCATATTATCATTGTGTTCTAGAGTCCATGTGCATCCTCACCCTTTACCGTGAAGGTGTCCGCTCTCCTCTTCATGACATACTGTTCTTTCTTGGTTGACCCCTCAGGATACTGGTGGTGGCTTTCAGATCCAGAGTTTCTTTGACAATTCTGGGTCCCATGTTCTAACGCTCTCTGTCCCTCCTTCTACTCCAACACCTACTTCCACCTGTCTCGCCTATGCGCCTACTCCTCCCTAGCTACTTACCCTCACGTATTCACACACAAACAAATGAATACAACAAAGTGACAAATACACGCAAACGTACAATACCGGCCTCTCACATACACAGTCGCACCTCAATCACTCACCATCTATCACTATCTCTCTGTCTCTATCTCCTCACTAACCACACACAATTGTGAAAGGTTAATCCAACTTATATCGACTGGACCCATGCCCCAACTAATGATAAGTCTGTACGTTTCACTAACACACTGCATGCAAGTATAAACGGGTATCAAATCGACATCATATTAATAACGATATGTGATACAATAAAACTTGTTGGGGTAAACTCCAACAACGAAGCACTCAACCGGGGACTTGTGAGTATCCCCACACCCGCCCGGCGCCTCACACCTTGAGCAACTCCGGAGAAGAATAGAGTCCAAGCCCTATCCAGAAGTAAGGTTCCAGAGCCGACGCTGTGCGTAGAGGTGAGCCCAACCAGATCCAACAGGTACCGCTCCACCTCCCGCACGAGCTCCGGCTCCTTCCCCCCCAGAGAGGTGACGGTCCACGTCCCCAAAGCCAGCTTCTGCCGCCCGGGTCTGGTCCGTCGAGACCCTCTGCTTTCACTTCTGGCAGCGCACCCGACCCCATCGATGTTTCCCGTAGGTGGTGGGCCCGCGGGACGGAGAAGCGGAGGTGTTGCCCACGTTGCCTTTTCGGGCTGGGCCCTACCAGGAACACCAGGTTCCAGACAACGCAGCCCCCAGGTTCAGGGTACACAAACCTCTCTACCACGGTGAGGTGCTGGTTCTTCAGAAATGCAATAATAATAATAATTATAAGTAATAATCATAATGGATGCTCGCCCTTTTAGTTTGCTCTGCTGAAACCCATAATCCAAATCGACTTAGTGGTATAATGACTTCGGCATTCCCACTGCCTCTCTGGACGGGGAGCTCGATGTATTATGCCAACTTCATGTCGATGCAATGTCACATGTACTTTAAATCGCGCAGGGAGTGAGAGGTGAAGCCTATGAAGTCATTGTTCAACCTCTATGCAGGGAATGCACATTACAAAAAAGGTCGATAAGAGTTATCAATGATGTTGGATACCTCGAACACACTAATGTATTATTTTTGAAGTCACACATATTGAAGTTCATTGATCTGGTTAAATTTAAAACGGCACAAATCATGATCTACTTCCTAGGACATTAAAAACATTGTTCGTAGACGGAGAGGGGGGGGTGTCATCTGAGAGGAAAGCTACATTTTAAACAACTCGAGGTCAGAAGAATGCTTTGGAGCTAAAACGAAGCATAATTCAGTTTAAAGGATGCACATAAACGCTTGTTTGGAAAACTATGAGAATGGAGAGATGATGGAAGATGAGAAATGATTGGATAAATGTAAATCTAAGTAGGAATAACTTGCGTAATGATTTAAAGGACAATCATTGATCGAGTAAGGCGTGGGAATTAATAAGCATCTGCTTCCTCCTGCTCCCTTTCGGACACATATCATTTATTATTAATATGAAGAAATTTTTTGTTGAATATATAAATATTACCATGAATGTGGAAACATATTATTATAACAATACGGTATTCTGCTTTTCACATTTGTTATTTTTTAATCTGTTCGAAATAAAGACGGAAAGAAAGAAAAGGTTGACTGAGACGTGCCATGTTTTCAAGAAAGGGTCAACCTATCTTTTCTTTTTCAGCTTCACTTTTTATGTGCATTGCTTAAGAGTTCCCAAATGGATCAAGTTATAATTAGATTGTGTGGTCGCTTTCTCCAGATTTGTATCATTGGAATCGAAACGGCAACTTTGTGACGTGACGCCGACACCCGGAAGCTTCAGGCTCCCACCGCCCCATTGAGACGGAGCATCGTTAGTCTCCGTCTGGTTGGTCGGTGCTGTCTTTCATGAACTGGATGTATTGCTGGGCAAGAAAACAATAGTCTAAAAATAGGACGGAGCAAAGGGAATATACACGAGAGGGCGTATGGCTGTATGTGCGTAGGAACGGGTTCAAAGTGGTCGAGCACATTCTCGGGGTTCTACGAGAATACATAAAATGTGTCGATTGGTTTTTACCAGCCTCTGTGAAGTTCCTCTGATATAACAAAGGACTACTTGAAAGGTTCTTACGATTTATACAAAAGCACTTATTAGTTATTTATGTAATATATTAACGTTTCAAGTTTTACATCACTTTGTTTTATCAAATTAATAAGTCAACTAGAGTGCCTACAATGTAAACTAAGCGACGAATATCATCAACTGTTTCAATGTATTCTTTTTACAGGTATATCGGCTTGTGTTTCGTAAAGGTAAAAATGCTTCATATCGTCTGAGAGCCTTCTACTCATAAAACAACAACATGACAATAATATAAATTAATATAATGTATTTGTTATATAATTGAACAGCAGATAACACAGAACATCAGAAGAAGAACAATAAGAACACATCGATCACAACGCTGAGCACCTTGCTGTGCGTTCGCCTCACACAGCATCCCCGCAACGTTTTATTCTGCATGCAGTGCGCCTTCACCATGCGGGCCATTCTCCTGCGCTCTCCTGCACCGGCGCCGCTGAAGGGCAGGTCCGCCTTTTGATGCCATCCACTCAGCGCGCAGCCCGTGTGCCAGCCGGAGCATGGAGTCCCTTCTCGGTGTGTTCTGGCTCATGCAGCTCCTCAGCACCCAGGCACTGATGGCAGCGAGATCCAGCAACGGGCCATCTCCGCGTGCCACCTGAGGGAAACATAGGACTTAGTAAAAACGACTGACCAATGCCGTGTTTTCTATCGGCCTAAAACAATAACAATAACAGCCTACCTTTCACCGAATATTGGCGAGCCATTTGGTCGAGCACCTCAACCCCCACGGTCTCTGGCTTGCTCTTTCTTTCTGTGGAGATGGCCACATGCTGGTGCTGAGTATTGTCACGTTTCTCCTCGACTTGCACTGGTAGACTGAGAGCACCGTTGTGTCGCTCAGATCTCCCGTGCACAGAGGGTGGGAGCTCCCGCTTTGGCGAGAGGGAGGGAGGTAAAGAAATGGTCTGGTTATATTTCTTCCTTTACCGACAAAGGGCTCCTGCTCGGACCAGAAACTCTCCATCTCGATGCTCTTCCCACAATATGCACCTCTCACATAGAGAAGCGCAATAAAGGCCTTCAGCTCCATGACGGCCCCTACACACGCGGCGTGCGTTGCCGCTTGGCGTGTCTTGAGCTTGGGGAGTCAATGCGAGCAGCCCGACCAACAACCAGCCACATGAATGTCCCGCCCCGGACACACAAAGCAAAGCATCCATGCTACATCCATGCTGGCTAAATATACTGTCTGTCTGCTAGCTGTCCATTCAAACGAAGTGCACTGGATATAAACTCCCCAAACAGGCGAAAACCTACCAGTTTCCCCCACTGTCCCTGCCACCTCCCCCCATGCCTGGCTCCTCCCTCCACTGTCCCTGCCCCCTCCCCCACTGTCTCTGTCCCCTCCCCCCACTGTCCCTGCCCCCTCCCCCATGCCTGGCTCCTCCGGTTTGTATCCCTGTATGTTCCCTACCGCCACGATCATTTCCTCCTCCCTTTGTTGACATACAGTATGGGAAATAACTGCGGTCTGGCTCTCCCAACATACACCCGGTTTGATTGGCTACTGCTTGTACTGTCAGATTTACATACGAGGGATTTGATTGGCTGACGCCTCCGTCGAGACATTGCTACTTTTGCAGCGAGCACCGGATGTCCTCCAACATTACATTCTCACACAGACACATACAGGCTGTGAGCTTGTCAGCAGACTCCGTGAGGATGTTCTGTATCTGCCGTCTCCCTGCGCCTCCGCAAGGCTCCATGACCGTCCACGCTGTGCCGTCTTTCCCGATCTCTCGGGCTGGTGACGGCTCAGTGGCACACACTAAATAGGAGAGAGGAAAACACTACTTTAGACTAAAGTATATTTCATAAATGTTTATTTGATAATATTACATCCCCGAACGGCAATGAAAAGATCATTTGTAAACAGAAAAGGCATTATCTATATGCCTTATATCTTATAGCCTACGATTTGTAGAAAAGTAGGCGATAGTCTTATTTTGTAGTATTAGTCTCCCTTGACAACGCAGTTGTGACGCTCCTCGGCTCCTTCAGCGTCATAAAGGGACGCAAATAGCTTTCAACTGATTGCAACGTATTCCCATCTGCGGCGGGATTGGACGCTCATGGAAGCACGGCATTCGTTTGTGTCGCTGCCCTTAAAGGCAATGTGAGCGCCCATTCCCATTGGATAACAGAGAATTGTACACCAGGAAGTGAGTATTCCCCTTGCTGTGGATTGATGTCAGTGATATCTGCACTACTCATCCACTAACTCCAGAGTATCCTTGTTGATTACACAACATGGATTGGTTTAAATTGTGTGCAATGCTTTTGTATTTTTCCCCTTCGATTCGGAGAAACAAATATTTGTTCGGAGTAAAGGATGGCAGGAGACACTACACTACCCAGAATCCCCAGCTATCGTTTGGACTACACCATGTGCTCTGTTTGACAAACCCCGTGATAGTCCTCGAGCTCTGTGATTGGAGGGTGTGCTCTGAGGGTTACCGAGCCTCGAACAGCACTTGAAACGTGTATTACAATTAAATCACGTAAAAATGTTCATGTTGTTGTAGTTGTAGCTCCCGAGCCAGCGCTCATTACATTTATTTATTTATCTACTAATTTTTCTAGGAGAGAAAAAAGCCTGTTAAGGTTCTCCCTGCTCTCCTCCCTCTGCTGCTTCATGTCCTCTCTGATGAGGTCCATCAGCCCCTCCTTTCTTTCCTTTTAGGCCGGGATGGCCCTGCCTCAACCGGATCCTCGTCCTCCTCTTGGTCCCCACGGCTGAACGTGGCCGCGGCGTGTCCTCTGGAATAGAGGATATTAGGACAGGCGGGCAGATAGAGGGCCTCTGTAGTGGCCAAAATCCCAAAAGGTTTTTCTTGTAACCTTCACCTCAACAGTTAATGTTCTCGGCCACATGTAGAGCTTGGGCCTCGGAAGCAGTGACTCGCAGTACAAAACCCACTGGACGTTTCTGTTGCTTTTGAAGGTTTATTTCCAGGTAAAACAAAATGTAACATAAACTTAAACATCAGATCCTAATAATCTGTTTTCTACTCAGCATAAGGTTGCGTCTGCGTGTCAATGACGGTATTGCTGCTGCCCTCCCGTCACACACCGCACCTCCAACGTAAAGCCTTAGCCCCGCCCCCTTCACCTGAGCCCTGCTGCCCTCCCGTCACACACCGCACCTCCAACGTAAAGCCTTAGCCCCGCCCCCTTCTCCTGAGCCCTGCTGCCCTCCCGTCACACACCGCACCTCCAACTTAAAGCCTTAGCCCCGCCCCCTTCACCTGAGCCCTGCTGCTCTCTCACTGAAACAGAAAAATGCATTAATCAAGGTTCCAAATAAATCAAAACAAAATAAACTTAAATGCGGCTCCTACAGCCTCTGTCCTCATATCTCATCCAATTGGACAAACCACGGCCAAGTTGCAGCAGTGGGTTTCCCCCCGACTCCCTCTCCTGACCCTGGGTATTTGCAATCCTAGAGGCAGAGTAAAACAATCATGGCATTACAAAAAAAAACACAAGCAGATAAACAAATGTCAAAAATAATAAATAAAACCCTAATAAAAAAAGGTGCCAGTACTCTAAATCAGCAACTGTTTCAAGTACATTTTATGTATACAGTCCCAAACACAAGAATTTGGCTCAAAGGTCTTTACAATCTGTGCAACATACGACTCCCTCTATCCTTATCCTCATATCTTTGATTCAGTAATTAAAAAGATACTACTATAATATAATATTACTACTGGGTGGGAGTTGCAACTAAGCATAAACACAACAAATATGGGTACCTAGATGAGGTGCCGGCACGCAGATGGGTACAAATCAGAAGACCCGGTACTAGACAATACTAGTTGTCTTATTAGAATGGAGTGTATGAGATGAGGGATGATTCATAAAATAAGAAAGATACAAACGGGATATTGTGCCTTACCTCCCAGCGATGCTCACGGAGAGTTTGGCCCCGGAGAAGAGGGATTCATTCTCCCCTCGCATTTCAATGAATGTAGCAGTCTGCTCCTCGCTCCCTATCAAAACTAATATGTGTATAACTAAAGCAGTTAAATAAATAAATTAGCTTTATAATGAATCCCAACAATATGAAAACCATGGTTCTGGTTTACAAGATATAATATAAGAATATGTTCACTTCATATTATTTTATGTATGTAATATAAAGAAGACATCTCCAGTCGCCCGTATCTTTAAATAAAACAGTTAAATCGGTTTACTGTTTCATGTCGTTTCCTATTTGGGTGAGTTGAAACCCTATACTTACATTTAAAAACAAATCCGGCTCCCGCCGAAGCTTCAGCCGTTGCCGTCCCGTTAGAAGCCATTTTATTTTTAAATAACTCATCCGTCACCGTCGCCCATTGCATCCTGGGATATGGTACACCGCGGAGTGTACATCAGATGTATCCTCAACGTCTGGGAATAGAAGGCTGCATTCAGACGAGTCTTGTCTTTTTATTTAATTGGGACAGCCTTCGTGACGTATGCGGTCTTCGATTGCATCCTCAGGAGGATGCGGCCGCTGAATTGAGACACAGCCAGTATATATAAATGGACGTAGGGTCCGTGACGTCACCCATAGGAATCTGCAGAGTTGCCGTGAAGCCCTTAGTGGGCGGAGTCGGCCACTAACGTCAGAGTTCAACTCCAGCCTGCTCCAAATAAGGGCAAAGAGGCGGAGCCGAGGCGGGACCTGCTGCCACCGAGCTGGAAGCTCCAGAGCTAGCTGAAGCTACCAAGCTAAGCTAACATGCTCCCCATCTGCACGCTGCCGTCGCATTTTACGTTTCTAAGGTAAGAGGCCTTGAAACTATAAATAATAATCTAAGTTATTGAGTTTTTAGCATAATACTTGAGAATCTTAAAACCCCTTAACGTTTGTACGCAATTGTGCTAAATTCAACACTGGAATCAAGCACATATGAATATGTTTGCATGACATTAGTTATTTGTGTTTTGATATCACTTAACTATACGTTTAATACATTTAAGTCAAGCTAAGGTACATGTGATGGCAGCTAGTTAGTGCTCTTACCTGTGAGGCCTCCTCCAAACAGCATAATAACCAGACTGTATCATTCAAACTAAGTACCAGTTCTAGATCCTTGACTTTAGACAAACAATTCAAAAGACAACATGTATTTAAAGACCAATCTTTATTTGAAGGTGCCTCTTAACCTGAGATATTAGTTATACAGTAATAGTATTGAAAAAAACTGAGCAACTCAACAGTCAACTTTGTTTCTTATTGTCTAAAGCATTTCTTATTTTCATTTTCCCCCTCTCATATTCAGTGTGGACGGATTGAGACAGTGTGGTGTCCAGAGAGCAGCAGAGAGAAACCTCCGTGTGATGGACGTCCAGTCTGTTGGTTTGGAGAGGACTGAGGGTCTTTCCTCTGCGAGGAGGACCAGGCCTGAAGGAGCAGGACCAGGCCTGAGGGAGGAGGACCAGGCCTGAGGGAGGAGGAGGACCAGGCCTGAGGGAGGAGGAGGACCAGGCCTGAGGGAGGAGGAGGACCAGGCCTGAGGGAGGAGGAGGACCAGGCCTGAGGGAGGAGGAGGACCAGGCCTGAGGGAGGAGCCCATGCTGGGCACAGCTGATACCAACTGCACAGGCCTAGTCTGTCACTTTATTTGACTAAATGTGTTTACTTATACATTTAATAGGTTTACGCCTTCTGTCCAGATGTGCTTTTTATTTAAAACATTTGATTAACTTTTGGTTTGCATTCCCTTTGTCCATTATTCTTACTGAAAATGTTAGATTACACATTCACATCTGACTGAAGATTGGCCCCATTTATTTGTGACATTGCAAACTCTGCGGTACAAGGCACAAGTGATGTGAAGCTCATAAAGTGAGGCGAATAGAAATAATCAGCTGATGGAGTGTCTCATAACATCAGCTCTTAATGTTCCTCTTGGATGTTCTTCTGGACCCTCAGAGAAGGAGAACATGTCCTGTCTTTCAGGCATGTCCTTTCCTAACACAAATTACAGGAAACATAAAACATATTATTTATGAAAGCTGTGTGTGTGTGTGTGTGTGTGTGTGTGTGTGTGTGTGTGTGTGTGTGTGTGTGTGTGTGTGTGTGTGTGTGTGTGTGTGTGTGTGTGTGTGTGTGTGTGTGTGTGTGTGTGGTGTGTGTGTGTGTGTGTGTGTGTGTGTGTGTGTGTGTGTGTGTGTGTGTGTTTAGGGGCTGGAGATATCATTATTTTGTAATTGCAATGTTTTTTTTTATTTCAACAGTGAGCTACAAAGACAATCAGATTATGAAGTTCATCAACATTGAAATATATGTTGTTATCAAAATGTAGTGCAACTGTAGAAGCTTGCTCTGTTGTCTCACTGAAAGAATAACTTATAGAGAGCTAAATAGCAGCAGTTCTCACTTTGTGTTAAATATCTCTGCCTTCAATACATTACATTAGAAAGCTGACAGTCATATTGCTAAATATCTAAATGTGACTTTTTGCATGGAATAAACCCTCAACTGAACCGATGTGTAGGTGATCTAGTATTTAGTATTGTTTAATGGAATGTATATCAGTGTATTCAAGTCAATACTTCATTCATTTAAACCAATATCTTTCTGGATTCTTTGTACAGTATGAAAAAAGAGTCTTTGTACCTGAGCTGAGTTCACTGCAGTGAGGAGTCCAGCTCTGTCTCTCCCTCTCTGGTCCAGCCCGTCTGCATCACCTGGACACCTTAAACAAACAGATATATGTAAAGTACCATGTGTACAAACAATATAACTGATTCTCTGCTGTTGAACATGTTGGATTGTGTATCGTCCGAGTCAGGGTCCTTTTTATTTTACTGTAACTTTGGAAGTTGTGTTACCAATGCTTACCGTTTATTTGATACCCATTTGTAATGCAATTAATAAAAACAACAAGGTTTGGGTTCGTTCTTCAGATGACTGTGACGTTAACGTGTAAGCTCGATAATGAACTCCAGCTCAACCAACCATATCGTAATATCTAAGTAATCATCTTGAAATATGACATTAATAATTGTAATACACACACCTTATTGTGAGGTTGATTTCACATACACTACGTCGACGTTAGCTTGTCTACATACTTGAGCATAGCCAATTTAAATTAACCTTAGCGATGCATACAGTTCCTCCTACATAATACAATATCTCTAAGTTACAAGGATGACCTTATTTTATCAACCTCAAACAGAAGCCGCTGTTCAACAGTATTATCCCACTTAACGTCTATTTCGCTTTAACCTTTATACAGTCTATGGTTTTAACTTGGAGGCTACGATTAGCACCGATGTAGCTACCACTCGCTACACGCTAACCCACCTTAACATTCATTAACACATAAATAAAGCACTCGAATTTCACTTACCGAAAAAACCGCATTCATGCACCGTCTGTTTTAACCGCAGAGCGAGTCACAATAGTCCGATATATAAGCATGAAGAACAAACGGCTTCAAGTTGTGTTCCCTGGATGAGCTGAGCAGGCAGAGTCCCTGTAGCTTCACGGAGCAGCTAGCAGAGAGACAAGAAGCTAGCAGCAGCAGTCACTTGACAGAGCCGTCACTCAATGTGGCCACGCTTTAATGTATGCAAAAACGTTAAGACCTAATATAAATAAAAGGGTCGCGTTAGAAAACAATTCACTCACAGATCCATAATCAAGAAGGTGGAATCTAACTATATCGATAATAAAATGTATGGAGCCAGGGAGAGAAACATGTTTTTCTCTGCTGTAAAGTTGGGCATGTTAACATGGGGGTCTATGGAAATGGCTCCTTTCTGCAGCCAGTCCCTAGTGGCCAATGTATGAACTGCAGTGTGTGGCACTTCCGTGTTGGCGTCCCGGTGTTGCCTCCCTGTCATAAAATGCCAAAAAAAGAGGTTTCTATGAATCCCACCCTCAAGCATTTTGTATGGTTCTAGGACTGGCACCAATAAATGGAGCAAGTTTCATGAATGTCACACTTTTATTTTGTACGCATAGCGTATATAACAATATGCTGACAAAGACTATGTAACATTTGTAAACATATATTTTGATTATTATATGACAACTATGTAAAATGTAACAATACATTTTAAAGCACGTTTATACAGACAGGACGTAACAATGATGAAAAGGAAGTGACGAATGAATTTCGACATCTCAAATACGAAAGTTAAACCGGAAGAATCAAGACTATGAGCTACCACTAAACAACTCAGTCTGAAAATTACCATTAATAAAAACCCTGAACGTTTACTTTTCGTTTTAAACATCTTTTTAAGGTGTAAACGTATCATTTAGAAATGCGCGTTCCCGTGACAAGGGGGGCATTTCATGACGGAGAGGCATAATGTGACACAACACCGGCTCTTCCCCAGAGTTAGCCGCTTGGTTTCTCATGCATTTTACGCACATTCTTGCAAACTCCTCCTCGTGGGGAAATGTTTGAGAAAATTCCAAATCAGCACAAATTCTGCCCATATCCAATGTGATGCTAAATTATGAATAAAATAGTTGCTAGCTGAAACGAGGACCTCGTAAGCTAGACAGACAGACAGAGCTCATAACATATAATACATATTGTATTTATCATGTGAAGCAACATATGGTTTCATGAAAAATATCTACTGTTTATTTGTAGATATCTCCTAAAGCCTACACATCCCCCCCCCACACACACTATCTCTGTCTATAAAGCTTACAGTTACATTTTTCAATCATGCTTTTGCATTTATTATATCTTTTTTCATGATCTCTTGTGTTGTGTCCCGTCAATTATGTTAGTTTGTTATGTATTTGTCATGTTCCTGTTTTATGTTGTACTCCTCGTCTCATTCCAGGTCCTTTACTTCCCACCATCGTCAGCGTCTGCCCCGCCCTTGATTGTTTCCACCTGTTCCCACTTACCTCTTGTAGATATTGTCCTGTCTCCCCTTACCCCTACTTTGAGAAGTGCACGGCCAATCAGGACCGAGCTGCCACCGGAGGCGCTGGAGAAAGCAAGCCTGAACATCATCCACCCAAACCTCCGCTGACGGCAGCACAGACGTGTCGAGCCCATCACTGCTGTCACTTCACATCTGTGCCATATAGTCACTTCACATATACTGTATATACTGATTACATTGCTGTTAACATTTTCTTTATTTGAAATACTGTCTTCACTTCATCTACAACTTCTCTCATATTGTTGAATCTACATTGTGGTTGTTTATCTGTTATCTTGCCTTAGGTGCTGCAGAGAGACGATGGACATATTCTTACCTCTACTTTGTGATTACATGAAAACACTCGATACAATTAAAATAGTACTTGTTGCATTTACTGAGGTCTTACCCATACAGCCACCTGTTACATGCCACTCTGACAAAACTGATCCCTGCTCATCGCTGCCACCTGCTGACCACCCACTATAGCACACATAGCACTGAGGGACCATACAGTTGCATCATAATTAATGCTCTTCCTCATTTAGGGACATTAAATTGTGTGGAAGAGGATTTCTGGAAAAACAGCATCATGCCATCTATTCATTGGTGGCAATGTCAGTATTACTAATAATATTGTCTGATTAACCCCCCCCCTCCCCCTCTTAATTATAATTACAGACAGACACTGAAAATGAAACCAATTAACTGAACACATTTAATTCCAAGATACACATTTATTCCTCCTCCGTTTGACTATTCTGTCATTGTATGATGATGCAATCAATACAATATATGTATACAATCTTTCTTATCCTTCTATGATCCAACTTGTTAGAAACAGTGTAATCTATAATGTCAATTCCTAATTCAAATGACTCTTCGTCTGTACTGCTTACACATTTCTTCTTCTGTGCTGAAGTACAAAGTCATGGTTAAGATTCCTTCTACTCAGAGAGGACAGATTTCATTCAATAACATGTTCACTTTTAAAGACTAAAACACAACGGTGATACTCCATCAGTCCAGTCAATGTAACACTGCAGTAGTACAGCACAAATGCTCAATCAGTCATACATTTTAAACTTCAAGGACCAACACTGAGCGTCCTGAGCAAAGGAGGCGGTTGCCTGCAGGGCCTCGTCTGCTCTCCTCTTCCAGAGGGCCCCCTCCCCTTTCAGGGTCGCCTCCTTCTGCTCCGCAGCATGGCGGAGCCTCAGCTGCCGCGCCAGCAGCCCTCAAAAGCCTGGCGGCCACCGCGACATCCAAGATGGAATACTGCAAATAAAAAAAACAACACATTTACGCATAAATCAGAAAACTATTAACGACCATTCAGACCAGTGATTCTTGAGACGGGGGGCTGCACCCCCCGAAGGAACCCAGACCCCTGAAATTGAAGATGTTTTTTTAAAATATAAAGCGCAAAATCACAACTGAAGCCCAGCCAGCAACATGAGTGATACTGACGGCCTGTCAGGAGAGAGATGCTTAATCCAGAACAGACAGACCGCTGTCAAAGATCAAATGCAACGGTTTTTTTTATAATTGCCAGTAAAATCGAAAGATAATATGCGTCTGGCAATGCGCAATATTTATTTTTGTTCAACCCCCAACACCAAGTCCGACGATTTATTTTCTCAGCCGTTCCTCCGCAAGATGGCGTCGCGTGACGTCAGAGTTGCCAAACAAACAAACCCTGGCTTATCGCTCACAGCGGCTCCCGCCGATAGTACAACTTAGTTTCGTCTATCATGTCTGAGGCCACCCAATATCTGGAGTATGTTGTCGACATCCAACCATATTTATACGAGCCTCTGATGTCGAAGAGGAAATATAAGGAAACCTGATATCACCGATGAAAGTGCTGATGGCGATGCTTCAAGTTCGCCATCTGAGGAAGAGGCAGAGGGTATTGAGAATTGGTGTCGATGTGGAAACTGCCAGACCATGCCTACAAGCCGAGAAAACAAGTGCTGCCACAACTATGGGAAAGTGAAGGGAGAAGAAGTCTGCATCACCGAGGACGTTCACCAAACTGTCTGGACCGTGATGTGCTGCGCGTGTCCCGGTATGAGTACGCCCACCACAATGGGCCGTATGGTGACGAAGAAACGGAACATGAAGTCTACAGACATCTGGCGTACCGGCGATTTTGCTTCCTGATTTGGCAAAAACTTGGCCGTGGGAATAGACGTGTTATTCCGAGTTGCGCTGTACTGGCCATCAGGAAAGCATTTCCTAATCCTGAAAGCGTTGCCTACACAGGATTTAAACCAGCCGTCAGTGAATGATCTGTGAACGGTTTCAATTATCTATATGTGAATAATAATAAGTTAATGTGTAACACGAAATTCAGTACAAATAAATTAATATCTTATTTTCTTTCGAGGGAAGGGGGGGGGTCAGAGGGCCTAGGTATAAAAGTCACGGCTCGCCACTGCAACACATTAACACTTCAAGTTAACTAAAGGCCCTGACACACCAAGCAGTCACCAGAGGACTAGCCGACGCTGAAGTCGGCTGTTGCCTGGCCGTGTTCTCCTGCGTTTTGGCCATGTGTCGCGTGAGTGGCAATAACTCTCCTTACCAGCAGGCGGCGGTAGTGTGTATTCGTCATTCAAAAGAGCCAACAACCGGAAGACAGAGAAGAAGAAGAGTATCTTTTCTCCGTAATATCACACAGAGCTGGCCTCTCCTGGATCAAGGTGATCAGCAGGTCTTCGTTTGTGTCGTTCCAGATCGCCATGACGAGATGAAAAAGAATAGCAGTCTGTGTGTGCCTTCTTAAATCGTTTGTTTACGTCCCTCACTTCCGCTTCGCTTCTCATGTACTGATTCGCTAGCTGAACAGCCAATCAGAGTGATTATTTGGTCCGACTGCCAGACCCGATGCATGGCCGATTCAACATGTTGAATCGGCCATGCATCGGGTCGGGCAGTCCAAATAAGGCGTGTCACGGTCAACGGTGCGGGACACACCAACCTGACTACGGCGCCGCGAATGCCCGACGGCCTCTGACTCCCAAAATCGGGTTGGTGTGTCAGGGCCTTAATGCAAAGTGAGCTCTACGACCGCGGTGACTTTAGTTTTAGGTTGGACATTTGCGGACCCGCCAGCAGCGTCAGTTTCCCCTGCTGCTGGCTGTATTACGACGAGGCTTTCACTTAGGGACCATCAACAAATGACTTTTCAATTACACAAGACATTTTTTCTTTTTAATAAATCGACAGCTTCTCGATCGAGGGAATGTGAAGCAAAAATACACAAGAAGAGGAACACTTTCCAAAGCCTTAACCAGTGGTGTCAGCAATTATTATTACACTACGTTAAGACAGACTCCAGCAGAGAAAGAATGGCTGGTAGCAGAAGCAGAAGCCTCACCAAGGACGTGTTAAAGAAAGTATCCTCTGAAGTGAAGACAAGGGCAAGGCTCCACGATGACATGATGCTTGAACTCATGTTGACTCAGAGAGCAGCAGCCATAACTCATCAAGAGGCTTTCTTCAGCACCTACACATGGATCCGTCTGCTGGACATTTATACACAGATGCTGGAATAAAGATATTGACTGAGCACTTGAAAAAGCCTACGACTCGATGCCACAGGCATCGATACAGAACATTCCTGATCAAAATAAGCGGGTCTTGTATTATGCTTTGGTTTCGCCCGGTATTTCCCATTGGCTCATGGAATTTAAAAGAAAGTTGTCTTACAAAAAGGGCGACTGTGGCTGCGAGGGAGTGCGGTCGTCTTTCAACCAGAAGGCTGTGGGTTCGATCCCGGCCCGTGCAGTCAACACGTCGATGTATCCTTGGGCGAGATACTGAACCCTGAGTTGCTCCCGACGGCCAACGGTGTGTGGATGTTAGGTCCTAGAGCAAGTGGTACTGCTCTGTATGAATGGGTGAACGACATGTGGTATGTAAAGACTGGATAAAGCGCTATATAAGTACAGTCCATTTTACCATTTACATAACAAAAAGAAAGATGGCACAGGTTGAGACAGATTACAGCTGGGCTCTGATAAACAGTGTGCTTATGTCGGTGTCCCTTGACAGAGCATTTGAGATAGTGTCTGAACTGATTCCTAACTTCTCTGTGCTCTGCTCATAGCACGAAGGCTGCGTCACAAGCATTTGGAGAAAAAACTGTAGACAGAGGCACACGGGAATATGCAACATTCTGTTCTGCGTACATCCTGAGCTGCACAAGTATGCAGGAAACCCTTGATGTTTCTCATCATGTGTGCTTTTTGATGCAGAGGAGGACACTCATTTGGTGAAACAGAGCTAAATGTACCTCGATGAGTGCATTCTGCAAACTCGGGACGTGAAAGTGGAGGAAAGGGGACATGTAATGGGAGAGGAGGAAAGCAGAATGGAAACAAATGCTCGTGGCATTATTGGAACGTCCCCTTTTACACAAGCTTCTCAAGTCAGGCGGGACCAAGCCGAGAGGGACGTTCTCTCTGACACCACGACCTCTGTCCTGGAGTCATCGATGCACTGTTAAAACACGACATGGGGATCTTCCCTTTGTGCAGTGGGGTGCTGCGTGGGGATCTGTCGCGACATAGAAAAGGTACCTCTAAAAAAGATGGAAGTCATAAAACCAGGGATACCAACTGCCATGCTGAGCTCTGCTTTGGGTCGGTCAAACACTCCATGCTTTAAAAGAAGGACCTGAGAGCAGCTGAGTCCGTCTCCAAAGGGTACGCCTCAATACTAGGAAGATACGTAGAGCAACACAATCTGCCAATGCATATTCTGGACGAAGACTTTGGACAAACTAGCAGGCCAGATGATGACCACGAGGAACAGTGGAACAAGCGGGAACATCAAGTCCAAGTACTTCAATCCACCAAAAACACGACGAGAAGAGGACCAACAGGAAAATGTGAGTTTCTCTAACGGCCCGTCCACACTACAGCGTCGGAAGCGTTGACAACTCCAATCTTCCCATTCACTTTCAACGGGGTGACGTCACGTTGCCTCGCTTTTTCGCCGAACTGAATTGTGGGTAGCAGAGCGGTCCGTCTCCGGCGTCAGAAGTTGATGTTCAACTTCTGTCGCCGGAGTAGCCAGCGCCAGCCAATCAAATCCCGTTTCCCAAAATCTGACAGCTGAAGCCGTAGCCAATCAAACCGCGTCTAAGCTGGGAGAGATATCCCGCCGTTCATTTCTATAATTCAAAAAAAGTTGGAGGAGAAACTAACTATCGCCGTAGCAACTCACCCGGTTTTGTATGAGCAGACCCTCTTCACCTACCGGGACACAAACCGGAGGAACCAGCATGGAGGGAGGTGGAGAGACAGTGGGGGAACTGGTAGGGTTTCGCCTGTTTGGGGAGTTTATATATATATATATATAAAATCCCCAAGCTCCAGACACGCCCAGCTCCAAGCTTTTTTTGAAGCTGTAGTGTGGACGCTCCGTTAGACTTGCTGTTCAAAGTGTGTAAATCGTTCTCCAGCATTTTAATTGTAACGATGGAATAAGTAAATATGGACTGAATTGGTAAAGAGTGAGGTGAAGGACATGAAGTATTATAACCCAAGATGATTAGGTGCATGTTGTAGGGGGAGAATATGAAGTTGAGAAATGTAAATACAGCTTACAAACTTATCACAGAAACTATATTTCCAAATCAGACTTTAAACTGCAATTACAGTTTCTGTTCCCGAGCAGCCGGTTTAATGTCGTTCAGTGAAACTCTAAAAGGGACTGAGGTTAAATGCGTGTAAATATTTAGATGTTCAAATGCAATAAAAAGAGGTGTGTCCTATGCAGCCAGTGTAGTTCTTTGACCCAGCATTGATGTTGAGTCATTAGGTCACATGACCTGGAAGGTATTGAAGAAATAAGCTAATTTTTCCATCAAAAATATTAATAAAACGTATTTAAAGTATTACAATGCAATAAAAAGAGGTTTGTTCAACAAATGTATGCTCTGGAATGAATTTGCTTCACATTCACTCGATCGGGAAGCTGCCGATTTATTAAAAAGAACATCTTTCTTGTCTAATTGTGAAAGCCTCGTTTCGCGGAGAAGATCTCCCCGGGAAACTGACGCTGCTGGCGGGTCCGCGAATGTCCGTCGAATATCCAACCTAAAACTAAATTCACCGCGGTAGCTCTACGCGGGTCTAAGCTGTGGACCTACACATCAATACTTGAGTAAATATTAATTAATTAATACTATTTCTTGATAAACCTGTGAGTTGGATGGAGAACAGTTAGAATCAATATAGATGTTTTTATTTTAAAGCAAAATTATGTAAATTATAGTTTCCCTCCAAAAACCAAACATGGCTTATCGTGAAAACCACCCTTAAATGATGGGATAATCCAAACTACAACATAATTACCCTGTATCAACAATGATGCAAAACAAGTGATATTTTCTTTCTTTTTCAGAGACATTTAGCAAAACACACCTGGAATTACCTGGGAGTATTTACCTTAGTGCTAATTCAGACGCGTGGCTTTAGACTTCCGTTTTCTTTCAGTACGAATGGTTAATATAGGTTGTTAAATGTTAAGGAGACTGTCGGGGTTAACAGCTTAAACATGACAATAGCGCCAAAATCAACTCTAGATATTATGTAATTCATGCTAATTATGCATAACTAAGCGCAAGTGGAGGCTGCGACGCTAAAGTAAAGAAGAGCACCTTACCTTTGCATGCGAAGAGAGAACTAACGTCACAGACCTCAAGTTATGATGCGTTCAAACGCCACTTGTAAAATACAATCTTTCGCCCAAAACTTCTAATAATTTCTGAAATAAATCTGCTTGCATATAAACTCAAGGAACTATTGGATTTTCATTCATTAATTGCTTTGAAAATAATAATTATTAACGTTGGTATTTCTTTCGTATGCTCAGGGCTAGTAACGGCTCCGCCCACTTTTGGGGGGAAACAACGCTGTCAGTTGAACGGCGGTCGATACAAATTCTGAAGTTTTTGCCAATCCGATCAGAAATGTAAAAAACCGGAGATTTTTGGATCTTCAAAGAGCCCGATTACAATGGCCAGACGGGCAAACTATTACATTAAATCATTGGAAACCGACGATCGGGACACCCTGTACATTCGCTGTGCCCGAAACTGAACGGTGCTACAGATAAATATGCTGTTGGGCTAAACTGCACGTTTGAGCCACGCACAAAGAGACGGCTACTGACTCCAGACAAAGTCTTCACCATCATGTGGTCGACAACCACATGGAAGGAAGGGATGACATGGATTCCAAATCACTTTGTGCCAGTCATCATAAGTTCAATGCCGAGGATATCAATGGATTGTCACCTGTGCCAGATGCCGGCGCGGAGACCTATAGGAAGAAAGGCTCGCATACATCTACTCCCGATTCAAAGGGTCCTGCATACATGCGACCGCCGTCTCGTGCGGACAGAAGGTCACCCGTGTCGAATGCCACGTTTTCGATACACCGGAACGGCCAATTCCGTTATTGCCCCCTAACTCAGATGAGGATGAAGGTTCCCCACAGGAAGTATGCTCGAGCGAGGATGGGGTTCCTCAAGTGATGGTGACACGATGGCGATTGAGTCAAGCCAAGTGGATGTTGGGTCTGACGGCGACTCAGACGACGATCAAAGTGTACCACGCAAACGGCTGCATGAGGCGGACAATTCGAGTGAAGACGAAAGGGTTACATGGGACCGAAGAGTTGTCACTTATTTTGTGTTTGTAAACAACCAAATAAAGCCAGTGAGCCATATGCTCAGTGTAGCATCTGCACGGACTGGTTGCATCCTGTTTGCATTGGCTACCAAAGTGTGCTGCCATATCCCCATGGCACTTAGGGCTGAACGATTAATCGATTTTAAATTGAAATCGCGATTCGAGATGATGCGATTATCAAATCGCAAAGCCTGTGATTTTTTTTTACATTTTTTTTGTTCTTCTTGTGTGTCAGTCATCCACACCAATCAGAAGTGCTGTGCTCCACATGTACCAGCCATTGTTAATCAATCAGAAGTGGCCCATGATAGAAGGTGATATACAGATTGATCCAATCACCTGGCAAGTGCTTTTGAAAGTGCCTGCCCTTTCCAAATGGCTTCCAATGGAGCTTTCCTAGATAGTTTGGTGAACCATCTGAGTCAGGTTAGAGACGCTGCATCACGTGTTTCTATGACAGGGTGAATCTTAAACTGAAGCTCGACTTTAAAGCAACCCAACGGAAGTTGCATGTAAGTTTAGTTCTTTCACTCGTAGCTCAGGCTGCGGGGCGCTAGAGACGGGAGCACGTTGATACGACCTTCCTAGCCGGAGTTATGGCCGCATTTTACAATAAACTTCCATCGGGTCGCTTAAAAATAAATATCGCAAATCGCAATTAGATTTTTTCCCAAAATCGTGCAGCCCTACGTTCCTGTAGCACAGATCCCAAGGCAACAGACTCTGGACAAAAGGAGGTTATCCTTTGGAAGAGATCTGCAATCTTGTCCCCCATATGTTTCTGTAACGCTGACGAGGGAGGAAGGGTCTGCAATTCAACCTGATGATCGGGAAGCATAGAGTGTTGAAAAAAGGTTGGACTGACATTATCAGCCGTAAAATAGGCACTGTGTCCTTTCATTCAAAAGCAATAAAATCAAATCTATAAACAGTCGGAAAGCTAAGGGGAACTGTGGAGGGGTCAGGCAGCGTGTACATGCACAGGCTGTACCACTTATTTTCTTACAGTTGCAGAAGATTCTAATCTTACAACAGGTGATATAAACGTACATGTCGCAGTGCAGGGCCAGGTCTTGTCGTCAACGTGAGCGTGAAGACCTCAAAGGACAACTTGGAGAATGTTCTCCCATGCTGGTGCACACGAAAACACTCGCAAGAGCAGATGAAGAGACACTTTTGGCAGGGAACCACGCCGATGTAAAGTCTGTCAGTTCTGCAGAAAATATCAAGTGACAAAAATCGCTTGGATGGGGATGTGTTTGTGGAGTGCTTGGAATAAGCAGGATGTGGAAAATCCCAGCTCAAAAGTCAAGCACAGTTCAATGCAGTACGTTGCAATGTCTCCTTTTGTTGTTCTCTCCTCTTCTGAGACCCAGCTTCAGATTCTGAAAGACCTACAAAAGAATACGCGTTGTTTCTTGTATTTGGATGCCGCTGGAAGTGGAGTTGCAAAACCTCACCCATCCAGCCAATCAGTACTCTACTATGCTCTTTGTATGTCATGCCAGTCAACAACAACAACAACAACAGCTGTGGTTCCTGTGGCAGACATGCTAACATCTGATCAGAGTACTGCAACAATCCTGCACTGGTCGACTTGCCTGGGTCGCGACGACTACACGTTGTTTTCAAAACACTTCAAGCCCCAACAAGTGGAAACTGGTTTCAGTTGGGCCATGATCAGTGATACACCTCTGTGCCGCTCACATGCTGAAGGTGATCAGAATGACGTGGTCCAAGGTTCAGTGCAGAAAGGAGACGAAACTAATAGTTTGTACTGTTTCGCCCTCCTTCAAAATGCTACTGTATTTAGCCAGGTTGTCCATTTCAAGGTGTGGGTACATGTTGTTCATCAAAGACTGAAGCTAATGGGTAAGACACATCTCTCAGCACTGCAGGAGGCCAGACGGACACAGAAGTCCGAACATATCCATTTCAAAAATGAAGGTGAAGACCACACACCTGCTGATTTGAAGACATGCACAGATCTCTCACAAAATCATCCCTTTCTTTGCTCTATCAAAGAGGTGGTCACAGGAGGAAGCAGGGCAGGAGGACGACGCACACGCAGCATGCCAGCCAAATACTTGTGGAAATAATTCTCCATTACGCCTCTTTGGGCTGATGCTTAAACATCTTGGCCAAACCCGGGACAGTGATGCTGTTGTAGAGAACTGGTTCCGCTCAGCAACAAAAGGGATGCTTTCATCAAGATTGCACAGAAGAGCAGGAGACTTTCTCCAGCTCCAGCAAGACTTTGTGGCTGGACGACTCAAAGACAATCTGAGGGACCAGAGACACTTCCTCTGTCACGAGAGGAGACATGGAGGCAGCCAAGTAAAATGCAGAAAAGAAAGTCCAGGTACTTCAGCCCCCCTACTCCAACTGCTCAGAGAAAAAAGTATAAACTGCTCAGAGACATTGTAGATGCTCGGGAACAGCAAAAGGGATGCTGTCCACATTGGGGAGGAGAGGGGACACTTGCCCAGTGGACAACCTGCTGTACACCCTGCATCTCGCAATACAAAGGAGACCAGGCATTCAAAATGATTTGTCAAAGAATGCAAATCTTGACTCATGGATGTCGACCCTGCTGCAAGTCCATAGGCGTTTTGATCAAAGGCAGCGGTCACAGGGAACGCTGCGTGGCTGAACTCAGTAGCCAGGTTCAAAGGACAGTCCTGGGATGCTTTGGGACTGAGGAGGACACGGATGTTTCTCGACTGGACTACTTGCAAAAAACAGAAATAACCCAAACATGCAGAAGGTGGCTTGCAGTATTTCCCTATTTTGTGAAATTAAATTAGTATAATTGATTGCACCCCAAAAGGAAAGAACACGTGGGGCTAACTCCCGTGTTGCCACATCGTTACGGTCCGGGGAGTATGGACAGCTAATTAAGGAAGAACAAAGTCTTTACTAATTTTTTGTTGCAAATAAAAAGTCAACAGATAAGCAGGTATACTTATATCAACGTATTTACAGTTGCAGGCAACAGGAAATGAAATATAGTCTATAACTAGCATTGTTCAAGTTTACTTTAAGCAAAACGCTTTGTTTGCCTAATTGCAGCGCGTCATCTTGAGCACTGGGATTAGAAAATAACACGTTGGTAGCGATGGAGTGAGAAAGTCGGTTCATTGTAATCCTCTCGTCTCTCAGAAACATAATTGCTATTTAGCTTTAGGACAAAGCGGCAGAAGCCGTTCAGAGTGGAAGAAAGACTGAAGGTTTTTCTTCATCTCATGAACCTGGATTCCTTTAACATCGCTTTCATTTTGTTGTCTGCTATGAAACAGAATTTAAGATACGAAAACTTTGTAGCTAAAGAATTATCCCCTCAATGAGGAGCAGACACTTATTTTTATTTATTTATTCATTTGTTTAACATTCCTGTAAATATGCCAGAGTTAGCCAAGAGGCTATTTTTCATGTGAACCTAAAACAAATTTCATTTAAACAAGTAAATACAATCAAATTAAAACACGCAACATACATTACTTAATTACAAAGACAGAACAATAAAACAGAACAAAAGGACATGTTGTGACGACCCCTCCCCCTTCTGCCTGGCTGTGCTCTGGCAGGTGCTGGGAGTGCCCTGCTCGCCCAGCTGGGAGGCTCACTCTCTGATTCTGATCCTGGCCTGCTGCAGCAACCTCAGCCTTCCACCTGGGTTTGTATTTTCACAAATAGAATAAAGGTTTCCCAAATGTGAAACTGGGTTATAAAGAATCTTTAGCCTCTCTGGGATAATCCAGTCCAGATTTGATGAGTGTAGGTCTAGATCAGGGGTGCCCAACCTTTTTTGAACCGAGAGCTACTTTTAAAGTTGCCAGTCTGCCGAGATCTACCAGTCCAAAAAGAGAGGCGTAGCCATTACTGACAGCCTACTGCCAGGTAAACACACACTACTTGTATAAAACTGACCTTTGTACGGTTAATACTCCATAAAATACTGCAGATCCTTTATGTTACCTCTTTCTAATCTACACACATACAAGTATTTAACTGAAGTTACACAACAGTGTTGTTGAGACAGAGTTGGAGTTTATGCACACGTCACTTCAGTGGGTAATGTTTTCAGGAAGCATTGAACAGTGCTGCCACATGACACAGGGAAAAAAGAAAAGACTCTGAACCCTTTCTTTGCCATTATATAAAAAGAGTTTTGCTAATAAGAGAACTCAGATCTGAAGCTACTCAGGAATCTGCTGCCAAAGTGCAATAAAAAAGACAAAATTAATGGAATCAAACCCTTTTTTTGTTGCATTTTAGTTGATTATAAAAATAAATGCCTTTAAAATAGGATGCAAGCAACACTAGCTTCTGAACCTGAACTGATAATAGACTATAATCAATTTAAGTTTGCATTCTTATACCATTTTGTACAATAATTATAATGAATAAGTTCAAACAAACTCAAACTCACAGCTGATTAATAACGGTATCTAACTTGAGTTTTTATTATATCAAAAACCTGATTAAATGCTTCTGTTATTTTATTACGCATCGGCAGCCTCCAGGAACGCTTCTTTCACAACTTCGCCGTCTGTGAAAGACTTCATGTGTTTCTCAAGAACATGACTGACACGTTAAGATGCTATGGTAGCAGCCTTGCTCTTGTTGTTGGGCCTGGTGGACTGCTGTGCATTTAGCTGTCCTCTCAGGCCCCTCCCCTTTTGGAGCGTAGGACAGAATTAGGAGGGAATCCCGTCTTGTCGCGTTTGTGCACTGTTTTGAAATGCCGCTCCTAAATTACCCTTCTTCGATAAAGCCACGCTCGCATTGCAAATGAGACAGATGGACTTTGAATTGGAATAGATACACAAATAATCATCCTACCACTCGGAGTGAAAATTATATATGTTTTGCTTCTGCCATGATTGCGGTCTTGTGTATCTGGTGTTGACATGGTGTTGACACGGACAACGTTAGCGAACTAGTGCACTGCAAACTGCCCACCAGCCACGCCCCGACACATGGGGTCACGCCGGCCAATCACAAAGCTGTGATGCGTTCAAGTGCATTATTCTGGCACAGGAAAATTATGTTATAGGACATTAACGATACAACTGAATATTGTTGTTCTATTTTTAGACACATCTCGCGATCGACTGGGAATCTCCCCGCGATCGACCGGTCGATCGCGATCGACTGGTTGGGCACCCCTGGTCTAGTGGTTTCAGATCAGGACCTGGTCTACATGTAAAAAAAGCACTGAAATCTCCCTTGTTTGTATTTTCACAAACAGAATAAAGGTTTCACAAATCTCTGGGTTATGAAGAATCTTTAGCCTCTCTGGGATAATCCAGTCCAGATAAATCGGCTCTGCAGCGATTGAAGAGGTTCCAACACGGAGGATTGTTCGCTCAGCGCTGTAAATTAAATGTCCCTTAACTTTCCCCTTAACTGCCGAATCGGAAGCCAACTTCAGCGTCGTGCACCAGAGGGAGCTCCACAAATCATGTTAAACCCAGATTTGGCTCAAACGAGGGACGAAACACGTTTCGCAATTATGCCACAACAATGTGGAACGCCTGAATCACTACCTTCAAAACCTCTCAAAGAGCACCTACGGGAACTGGCCCCTGTAGATGTCCAAACCTAACCCCCTACAATATACAGTTTCCCCCCCCTCAATGTATATACTCTCTTTTTAGTCACTTCTTATACTCACAAACAGTACTGTATATTTGTAGAGTCATGTATGTTATGAATTAAATAGCGGACCCTGACGTAAACAAGAAGAAAGTATTTCTCTGGTCTGCATCCCCTTAACCATTGTGTGTATTGAGCTGTACTGAACCCATTCTGCAATCTGTTAATAACATGTTCAATCAAGCATGTATATATATACATATATACACGTATATACATACACGTATATATGTATATACATACACATATATGTATATACATACACATGTATACATATATACGTGTATATATACGTATATATACATATATACGTATATACATACGTATATATACGTATATATACATACATACGTATATATACGTATATATACATATATACATACGTATATATACATATATGTATATACATATATATATACACGTATATACATATATATATATACATATATGTATATGTATATATATATACGTATATATATATACATATATGTATATATATATACGTATATATATATACGTATATACATATACGTATATATATATATACGTATATATATATACACGTATATATATATACGTATATATATATACATATATGTATATATATATATATATATATACGTATATATATATACGTATATATATATACGTATATGTATATACGTATATATATATACGTATATATATATACGTATATACATATATATATATACGTATATACATATACGTATATATATACGTATATATATACGTATATACACATGTATATACATATACGTATATATATATATATATACACATATATATATATATATATATACACACATATATATATATTTATTGCTCCCATAAAATCCCCGGGGGTTTTTGCTTTGTATGTCGGGGGCGGGAGATTCATGTGATTGGTTGTTGGCCGTGTTGCTTGAATAAAATCCCCACGCTCCAGACACGCCCAGCTCCAAGCTTCCTCTGAAGCTGTAGCGTGGACGCTCCGTGAGTGGACCAAACCTACGGTGCGGAGACGAGCCGCGGCTTCCAGCAGAAACAGGACTGCATTTCCCTCCCTACGGGGACACCGTTTCTCAGGAACAGACACAATGTTAGGATTTGTCTGTGTTGGTATTTTTCTTGTCCTTTTCTATCTTTGGGTTTCCCGTTTTATTTTGTAAAGTGTTCACCCCCGTTTCCTGCCTGTTTGCTTTCTGTCGGTTTCCCTCTCTGATTACCTGATTGTGTTCACCTGGTCCCTGTGTGTTTTCTCCTCCCTCCTCACCTGTCTCGTGTTTATGTGATCAGTCCTGGGTGTATTTAAGTTCTGGGGTTTTCTGTCTCTCGTTGTCGGGTTGTCTTGTGTGATAACGAAGTTCGCCGGTGAGTGTTCTGTTGGTCTTTGTCGATATCCGTATCATAGCCTTGAAATAAAGGAGTTTTCAGTTATATCTGCATTTGGGTCCTACTTCCAACACAAACCGTAACACAAATACCGACGCATTATTTTAATCGGGGTGGCCTCCACCTGAATGTGGAGGGAAAACAAGTACTATTTCATTATTTAAAGCATTCACAGCATGCCCGGCTAACCAAGAGGGATGGGTTCTATGATCCACAACATGTATCCTGATGGCCTGAATAGAACACACAGGTTTATTATCAAGAGAAGACCTTCAGGATTATCGGTAACAATGTCAGACATGTGGTCTTCAGAACATCATCTGCTATGATGACACTCAAGACATGTATAATTATGACATTTCAATACCCGATGGGGAACTGCACTGCATATGTAGGAGGACATTTCTTTTTGCAGAGCGCCTCGCCAAAGTCGTGGTGTCAGCCAAAGATCTCTGAGGAATCCCATGATGGCCACATCGGTGGACATTTTGGAAGGGAAAAGACGCATAATTCAACGATGTCATTGGCCCGGCACGGAGGAGGATATCCGCAAGTGGGTGGGTTCAAAATAATGAGGTGAATTACACATTACGGCACAGAAAAGTTCAGGTTCTTCCGTGTCAAAGAGGGCCTTTATCAACGAGAAGGTCGAGTACACTCCTCTAGAGGTACAAGGAAACATTTGAAGACAGTTTCAGCTTTCAAACATGTCAACAGTGATGCAATGCTCATGTGACGGAGCCTCTGGAGCTGGTCGGGATGGACCCAGTGGGTAACTCACGGTAACCGATGGTGGCACCCAGTACATTTGTGTCGTGGTTGATTATTTACCCACTTAAAAATAAAACAGCAGACGAGGTGACCAAGTGTATTATCGATTTATTTTACAAATGTGGTGCACTTCAAAGACTGCCAACAGATCAAGGAGGGGAATGTTGCAATAAGGTCCTACTTTGAAGCATGCTGTGCTAACTAACTTATTTCCTGTGTGTCCCAATGTTCACTTCAAGGTCAACTATAGCCTTTGTGAGAGGCTGGGCATCAAAGGAAGCCTGGTGGAAACATTACAACGGTATATTTGTAGAATAACAAACATTACTGTTCCCATACTAACTCATCAGAATTGATACCTAAAACAGCAAGAGTAAATAAATCAGCAGCTTCGTCAAATATTAGAAACCAATTTCTGTTCGACCTTCTTGTGTTCGTGCTTTACCTGAATGGAGGTCCCTGAACAAACGGTGGGACCAAGTCCTCCAAGGGACGATGTGTGCTCTTCGGACTAAGCCTCAGTCCTTACTATCTGATGTTTGGGAGGGGGCGAGGTGCCCGTCAGAGCATCCCGAGAAGCACGAAGTACGATCTAATGTTCTCATCCTTTAGAATATTTTTTATTTCAAACATCTGTTTTCTGTGGCAGATGACATTACAGGTCGCTTATTAGACACTTTTATCAAAAGCGACTTACATACATTCAGTACTGTGGACAATCCCCACAGGAGCAATTTGGGGTGAAGTGTCTTGCCCAGGGACACAACGACATGCTGACTGCAGTGGGACTCGAACCTGCTATCCCCTGATTCGAAGCCCAGCACACTAGCCACTGAGCCACAGCAGAAGACAAAGTCCGCAGCGTGGTGGAAAGAGAGGGACACTTCGAGGGACTCGAAAGACAGGAGGCAGTTTTCAACGAGGTGAACACCAACATTAAAAAAAGCCAAGAAAACTAGACCATTTTAAAGTGGGGGATTTAGTTTTAAAAAGAAACAAACGTTTAGAACCAAGGACAGGCGGAAAGCTGGAGCCAGACATGTTGGGACCGTGCCATCTGTCACACTATGTCAGAGGAGAGGATCCCTGCTGTGTGTTGGATCCTTCTCCTCTGGCTGGTCCACCTCCACACCCTCCAAGAGCATGGCTCCATCTACGGCCTGCCAGGCACGAGGAGCATCGTCTGACGAAGAGACTTGTAAGTAAACTGACACAAAGTACACCTCAAAGTACGCATTTCATTCATAACTAACATGTTGTTGTTTTTACAGTAATCCGAGGCATATGGGCAGGGAGGAAGAAGGAGACGCTGCGGGCCAAGTGGCCTATACAAGGTCTACAGCGAAAACCTTTTGGTCTTGGCCCCGGGAAAGGTACGCCTACTTTCTAAGAGAAATGTACATAAGGAAAAAGGTACTGTTGTATTTATAGATTGTGAATGCCTATCTATCGTGGATTGGGGCCAAGCTGGGGTCTACTTTTTGTTTGATGACTTCCCTCTGGCAAGGACAGTAGAGTAGGACTAGAAATAAGTGTGTATTTGAACATATGTACTGATGTATGTACAAATACTTTTCAGTTGGACTTGTCAGAACATGAGGTGGCAGCCGGGGCACACTGGACCCCCATTGTAAGTCATCTAAAATGCTAATGGTCAAGACATTGTAAGTCATCTAAAATGCTAATGGTCAAGACATTTTCATTTATTTAATACTTCCTTTGCACTTCCATCGATCACGTATCTGAAGGAGAACAGGTCACTGTTCTTGCACCCAGTCGGGGCCGAGGAAAAGCAGTGAAGCCGATGCAAAGATTTAACGAGGTGAATCAAATATAAGCTGTGTTTACGAGACATATTCATGATGTTGGATTATATTAAGGGCGAGCCACACAAAGCCACATCAATCATTTTCCTGATTACCACGGTTTACTTGAATACAATTAGATGGCCATGTGTGAACATTCAGATCCTACTTGGGCTTATATATAAAACCCAATCTGTTTCCTGTGTAGATCGCTGGTTGGGAGATGGGCTGCACAACCATCACTCACCCCAGCAGGATTCAACTTCATGCATATATATATATAACCATCTGTAATTTAAAAGAAAAAACGAAGATACTTATCAGACCTTTTAAGCTTGCAGAGCAAATACTACTAAAAACGAAAGGTCCAGCACCCAGTGGACCTGGAAGGAGTGGCCTCAATGAGGTTCCAGATGGCAATGGCTCCGGTATCTATAACAACGGTATGTGTTGGTAGAAAATGCCTGAACTAATAATATAGCAGACTTAATAGCAACAGTTCATCTGTATCACTCCCTCCTTCCCTTGTGGCTTTAAAACGAAGTTCCCCTCACCGCTGGGATGTAGGTTAACCCTAACTGACCAGTTCCTCTCTCCTGCTGGCTTTTGATTCATCAAGAACTGTGGCAGCAAGCAGCAGTGTGGGGATTCTGTGCAGAAGACTTTGAAGCTGAGCAGACTCTCACAGAAGGAGTCTGTCGACCTAATCAAAACATATGTGAGTCCACGTTTGACGTCTTAAAGGTCCTGTCTACTGATCAGAATACCATTGCTAAGGGATATTACAATAGAAAAATACTGTGCAATTTTCCAAACTCAGATTGGTTTCTCATTCTCTGTATAGTATGAGTTTCCACTCCCTGCGTTAAACGGCTCGATGGAGCTCCTGCCCCTGTTGACATCTGCCGTAAAGTGGTTTAGCGGGTACTTAGCAACAAAGCAACACTAGATTTGAGAATCGATAGATAGCTTACATATAGCATACAATTTGGAACCGCCGTTCGATCCTAGAATAGACCAAATCGCGAGTCTTGCCTCGCCGTTCACTAGAGCAGACCAAACGGTGTCATTGTGGTACGTTTTACATTTCAGATGTCATCAGATGTTCCTACACCTGTTGTTATTTAGGTGCCGTTGTGGAAACTGCGCTTTGATGCCAAGTGACGGAGAAAACGTGAGCTGCAATAGCATCAGAAAGGTAGCCTAGCTCAGTTACATTATGTCAGCTGAAAACACCAAGATACACCGCATACATACTTTTCAAGTCAATAGATATTATATGCACTTTCATTACTTCCTTAGTAATTGAATGTTTATTTTGTAAACCTTTCCCATAGTTGGTTTAATTGCTCAACGTGTTTTGTAACATCTCACCTTCATAGGTTGACCACCCAGGACGAGAGCCTAACTGCAGAATCTCCACAATATTTATTAATACAGTTTCGGACCTTTGACAAATACAACGGAAGAAGAGTAAGTTATTGTGACCTGTAATAAACTACTACCGTTGATGAAGAATCAAATCATGGTTTGCTATATCTGAATGATGTTAGAGGAGCAAATAGTTCAGGGAAGAAAGGCTGCTAAGTATTTCCATCAAACTTTATTTTTACAAATGTACAAAATGTGTGAATGTATATTTATACACTGTCATCCATTCTTCTCCCGATAGGCGTTTTCGATATCTTGCGTATCGCAGCTTTGTAAGCTGGTGCTGGGGATATTCAGGGCGAGGCATCAGAGCGGTGATTCCGTGTGTTGAGCTCCGGATCCGCCAGGAGTTTCCAGATCTGGCCGGACGACATGTAGGATTTCGACCTCCTTTGGGGGAAAACGGGAGACAATCATTTCCTCCTTGGGGGGCCTGTCGAATTGAGTTGACGGGTCCTCTGGGACGTGGATTCGTTTCGGCCACAAAGGGTGTAGGGTCCAGAAACTCTTTGTGAAACACAAGCCTCGTCAGCTCATCCACAGACTGAAAAAGAAAGCATTGTATAAATAATTTGTTATTGTTATTCACTTTTTGTATTTAATGTAATACTTTTATTGTTCATTGTATCTTTAATCATTTGAAATGTAAGTTCTGTTAATAATAAAAACAAATATTTCACAACGTACTGCATGTAGGGTCGTTCTTAACAGGCTTGCCCGTACACTCTCCCCTCTTTGATTTTGGATAAGCCAATTCGAAGACAAGTTTTCCTGCAGCAGTTGTCGCTTGGTCACGCCCAGCGTTCTCGTTGTGATGCATTGCTGCTCGACACAACCTGGAGAATAGCAAAATAAAACCCTCATGCCACGAAACAGTGACTGTGCTACAAGATGCTACAGAATAACGTATACAGAGTATTACCGGCACAGGACTCCAATGAAGGGGTAAAACGCAGAATTAAGTTGTGGAAGGACTCCAGGGATGAGGTCTGGTAGTGATGGCTTTCCAATTTCATTGGACGAGAGGGATGCGTTCAAACGTAGTCAGTAATTTGAGGAACTGGCGAACGCAGATAAAGTTAAGCTGGAACATCCTCCAGCATCATTGAAGTCTTCGGTTTGGGAACATTTTGGTTTCGCAGTTACGAACAAGGATGACGGACAAAGACAAGTGGACCGACCCAAATTTGTGTGTCGGTATTGTTCAACTAACATTGGTTACGCGGCTGGCGATACATCAAACTTGCACTCATTTGAAAAGGCATCACCGAACGTGAATATCACCGGTACCAAAAGACTGAAGTGCAAACCCAACTCCCGCTAGCATGTAGCCTCCACCGCTCGCAGAGAGTTCAGACCGAGCCAGAGCTATTACAAACGCCAAGTATCCTTATGTTGCCATGGTAGCAAAGCGCTACCTGGCTGTGTCTGCTGCCTCTGTCCCTAGAGGGTGTTCTCCACAGCAGCAGACATTAGTGCCAGCAGATCTGCCCTTTCTGCAAGCAACGTGGACGAGTTCATCTTTCTTTAGACGACATGAAAATACAATGACAAGCAAGTCCTGATGTCAAACTGGCTGCTCAGGAACAGTACAGATCAGATACAGATTATCTCAGTTCATCGAAAAGCTGCACCTTAATGTTCATTTTATTATATTTTGTATTTGTTTGAGTGAATATTCACAGTTTAATAATAATTAAAAAAACCCAAAAAATATTTTATTTTTTCTGCTGTACCGAAAACATACCGAACCGAACCGTGACCTAAACACCGAGGTACGTAGAACCGAAATGTTTGTGAACCGTTACACCCCCTAATAAAAAGCAAATATAATGAAATTAAATAAACACAGCAGGTACAGAATACATGACTGAAAAGGCATCCTGTGGTGCGAGTGTGCAGCGGCAAATAGGTGCGTTTTTAGTCGGGATTTAAAAAGTGTTTAGGCGGACGTGCACGAGGTGGGGCATAACAACTAAAAGCTGCTTTTCCATGTTTAGTGGTTATTCTCGGAACAGAGAGCAGACCGACCCAGGGGACCCGAGACTCCTGGATGGTCGTCTATATACCTCGGTCCGAAGCCATTTAGAGATTTAAAAACTAGCAGTAGTATTTTAAAACCAATTCTTTGGCTGACTGGAAGCCAGTGTAATGATCTGATCCACTCTCTAGTGTCAGTGAGGACTCGAGCTGCGGCGTTCTGGATCAGCTGCAGCTTTCTGATGGATTCTTTAGTGAGCCCTGTGAAGACATTGCAGTAGTCGAGTCTACTGGAAATAAAAGCATGGAGAAGTTTTTCTAAATCCTGTTGTGACATCAGTTTTTTAATCCATGATATATTCTTCAGGTGGTAATACGCAGACCTAATGACTGTTGTAATGTGGCTGATAACATTCAGGTCTGAGTCCATCACTATACTTTGTAGTCTGCTGGGCTCAGTGGTATTGGGATCATGACGCTGACCATTGAGCGGCCCGACCAAGGCAGGAGGCAGAGCTCAAGTATAACCCGGTGTGGGCATTTATTCCTTCGTGGTTCAGGATCCAGCCTCAATGTGACCGCAACCAGGATCTCACACCCAGACTAACAGAACCTAAATACACAGGACTAATCAAACCAACAAGACACAGGTGAGGGGGGAGGAGACAACACAGGGCACCAGGTGAACACAATCACCAGCCACAGACAAGACGGAGGGGGAGCACTCTTCAAACTAAAACACAGACAGATCGTGACAAATAGATGCATAAAATTACATATATTCCCATGCTTCCTGTGCAATGTTTTAGTGTGGAACAAAGTCATATACTTCGCCAAGATCCAGAAAAGCCGGTCATGAGAACATGAACATGGGGCACTGGCTGTAAGATCGAGTGCTCGGGCAACTCTCACCTTAGGCCCCAAGAAAAATGTAATGACGTTGAGTGATAGCCATCATAGTAGTGTTTTCACTATCACTCATATAACAATTATAATCCACATCTTCAGTAGCAAACCCAGGAGTCTTTGAATGTTTCGGCTTATTATAACTAAACAATCTCCCCCAGGATCGCCCTGCAAGGTGATCAAATCCAAGCAGTGTGTATTATAGGAAGTGTGAGTTTCAGCATTCAGGAGGATATGCAGCTATACGCGTGAGCAAGAGAGATGCATTCGCTGCGCTGCCTCAGGACGGAGTGAGCCGGAAAGGGCTTCCACACGCTGTTTATATAGAGGTGTGGGAGGGGCTTATTTCCCATGTAACTTTCGTGAAGCCTCCGTATGTCACGGTGAGCATCCATAGGTTTTCTTAATCCTGTTTTTTGCCTTTGTGACCCCAATAAAATGTTCATTCCAAATAGTTATGTTGTCTCTTTATTTATTTACAAGTATAGGAGCATGTAGCTGTGCTTTCAGCATTCAGGAGGATATCAGAGACGAGTGAGCAGGAGAGATGCCTTCGCTGCCATGCATCAGGACTGAGTGAGCCGGAAAGGGCTTCTGCACCTATAGGTGTGGGAGGAGCTTATTTGTCTGAGTTTCGTGAAGCTACCGTATGTCCCCGTAAGCAGGTAAATTGCCATGTATTTTCTTAATCCTATGTTGGACCTTTGTAACGCCAATAAAATGTTCATTCCAAATTGTTATGTTGTCTCCTTATTTATTTACAATTCACGTGTTCTCTTAATTAATTTCAAGAGGGCTGCCATTTTAGTTTTAAGGCATGGGGGCGTCCATTTTAGGTTACGACCTGGAAAGGGTTTGTAGATAGTTTCATAAATTGTGTCAAAGTTAAGCAACGGTTCTCTGCGAAACGAGTAAGTATATGGAAAACTGTTTGAACGGGGCCTAATCTCATTGATTTATTTGATAAACATATGCTTATTCAAAAACATACAATACATACATAACCTCACATATTCATTTGTATGCTATGTGTTCGTCCAAGTTAAAGAGCCTGTGACCGCATCCCAACAACTGTTGTGCAATGAAATATTGGGCTACTAGTCATCTCGAACCGTCAGTTTAAAAAAGAAAAAGCGATACCGTTCCGTTAAATATCAATAATTTCGAACATCGCGGGGAAATTTCTTCGACTCATTTGAAGTTTTGGGGGAAGCCGGAAGTGACGTCAATGCGGGAACGCTTCGAGAGCCAAACACGGACAAAGTGTGTTGTCATGCGTAGAAATGGTGAATTAGGCGCGTTAATAACGTTGTAATGAAGTCGACTACAGTATATTCATATTCGTCAGTGCTTTCATGTCAATTCGGCGACAAACATAAATGCTCGTGGTGAAGATGATGATTACATTAGGATTACAAATCGGCAGTGAGAGCTGCTGAATTTCCTCCCGTCAGATGTGATATAAAAACAAATCGATTATTTCTCAAGTGGATGAAACTACATTAATTAGTGCTTTCATGTCAATTCGGCGAACATGTGATACATTAAATCAGCCTTTCCCAAGCTCAGGGACCCGTTTTGATTGGGTCGCCAGTTAAATGCATTGCCACACACACACACACACACACAGCGTCAGAGCTGATGGCTGCGTTGCAAATTAAAAAAAATTATTTTGAAAATGAAATTATGCCATATAGCATTGTATATTGAATGATTTAATTTTCTAAATACAAATAAACTAAAAATAAAAGATTGTATTTGTATCAGCTCTGACGAGTCCCCCGCGAAAGTTTTCGCCCGGTCTGTTTATTGTCTGTTGATGAATCCCGATCGTACACGATGGCAAAACGTTTTTAAACGCTGGCTTCACAAAAGCTGTTAGAAATGGAGAGGAGCGGCCTCGGTGTGTTTCATGTGGAGCTCAGTAACGAAAGCTTGAAAATGAATAAATTGGACCGGCATCTCCAAACAAAACATCCTCAGCATCGGGACACATCGAAGGATTTTTTCATCTTTCAAGAAGCAGTGTTTTGACGGCGGTGTCTGTGAGCTTCTCAGGGTCCGTTGTGAAATTGTTTCGTTAATGCAAAGTTGGATGAAATGCAGACTGAGCCCCGGAGCGGACCGCCAGCTGCGCGCCCCCGCGAGTCCACGACATTCTGCAGCGGCACAGAGCGGTGTTTCAACTTTTACTTGCCTGAAATCTTTTTCCCTATCTTTATTCAGAGCGTGGTCTTTACATTTGAGAGCATACTTTATTGATTTCACGTTGAGAATATGTATTTCTTTCCCTCAAACCCTGCCCTCGCACTCAAATAGTTCTGCTTGCGCTTAGATCTGCTTCTGCTCAAACTGTAGCTTGCACTCAGACATATTGCTGCTTACAGATTTCCTGAGTTCCAGCTTAAAACCTTCTCCTCGCACTCAGGCTGTTTGTGCGCTCGTGAAATGTCTGCTCTCGGATCTTTTGACAACCCTGTCAAAATCCCTCTGTGGGGATTCCCCACAGTATTGAGTATGTAAGTCGCTTTGGATCTAACAAGTAACTAATGTAATGCGCTATAAATGCGGTTGCCAGGTCCACATCATTGGGGATACAGCGTACGCCGTCTGGTGTTAAAAATCACCCGATAACCCAGCAATGTTAACGATAATATCTTCTGTTATTTTCAGGCATTCAAAGGGAACAGAGGCGCTCTGAGGGCATCCTATCAAGGCAGCCTCCACACAAAAAAAGTTAATCAGTTGCCAAGTGTTGGAGTTTCTTTGTCTGTGTGTTTTACAACAGCTCTGTTCATTTAAAAGTGTGTGTGTACATAGTTTTTGACCTAGTGACAAACTTAAAGTTGCACTTCTGATAATTTAAATGTGGTTTAACCTGTGATGTACTGTCTACTGCACTTCCTGTAGTTAGTGTTTTGTCCCTTTCAAATGTTCTTTGTTCATTTCAAATAGTTTAAAATGGTGTGTACATTTGAGCTAGTGACAAACTTAATATTGCACTTTTGATAATTGTATAATTTAAATTAGATGTGTACTGCATATACTTGACTGCACTTCCCATGTTTCTGCTTTGATCCTTATTGTTTCTGGGCGAGCTCAAAGGGAAGGTTGTTATGGTGAGAAGCCTAATTGCTGCGATGCACTTTTATGATTAAATAAATATTTTCATTTTAAATTCATGGTGTGTTTCATTCTTTCTTTATAACTGCAGATATTATGGAAAATCATGACATTGTTTGAGCTTGAGTCTCTTAGGACCACAACATTCCTGTTTTGGGTCTCATGCTGAAAAAGTGTGGGAACCCCTGCTCTCATCGATCAGAGAAGGGGTTCCGGATGTATGGCTCCCCTAAGGACGTAGAGCGAAGGAAGAGATGGATGGCAATGGACAACAGACAAAACCTGTGTCTGACAGAGGACAACAACAGCAGAAAACTCTGTCATGTAAGTAATGTTCACAGAGGTGCAGTGGAAACTGATCAAACCTACCTACCTACCTACAGGTACACTTTGAAGACGACCAATATATTCGCAACAAATCAGGAGGACATTTGAGGTTGAGGCCTGTCCTACGAAGCCGGTTCAACCTAACCTGGATATGTTTGAGTTAGGGTTAGGTCCCTAAAGATCCTCTCCCGCCTGAGAGCGCCTCTCACAATCCGAGCTCCACAGTGTTATCGAGAAAATGGCGACGTCATTTTCACAGAGATTTCATTGGTCGATAGGCGGAGCTTTTATAGACTGATCTCTTATCCTGGAACATATCCTGCTTCGGAGCACAGACTAGGTTCCAGGATACGTCACCATGGAGATCTAGCCCGTTAAAAAGTGAACCAGCTTCGTAGTACCGTAAATCCCAGAAGTTCTCTTACTAAACGAAAATCCTGCTTCGTAGTATACCCCCCAGGTTTGCCGCTAAGCATCAGTTACCATGGAGATCTAGCCCGCTAAAAAGAGAACCAGCTTCGTAGGACCGGAAAGCGGGAGTTTCCCTGAAGTTAGCCGCTAAGAGAAAATCCGGCTTCGTGGTACACCCCCCAGATGCTGTTCCAACAGTATGTATACATCGACCTAAGCCGAAAATCCACGTCAAGGAGTATGCCTCCAGCTGTTAATGTCAGGAATGATGACCACACCTATTATGGCACATCAAACATTGGTATGATATGTGAAGCTAACAATGTTTGCCATGTTATATAATTCAAGGATAGACTACACTCCTCATGCAACCTTCAGATTATACAGCTTCAAAACTACCAGGGTTCAGGGATTCTCTGAATGTAGATAATCTACAGATTCGCCGAACTGCATTGTGGGTAGCATGGCAAGGCGTTGCAAGCCTCGCGAGCGTCTATCGGCGTCAAAAGTTCAACAATGTTCAACTTTTGAGGCTCGAGGCTTGCTCGAAGCTGGCGTGAGCCAATCAAATCCCGGTTTTTTAATTCCCGCCAGTACAAGCGCTAGCCAATCAAACCGCGTGTATGCAGGTCTCGACTATTTTCCATATGTCAGAAAATGGAGGAGAAATTAATAATTGCCGTGGCAAATGTCCCAGTCTTGTATGACTGTACTCTGTTCACCTACCGGGACCTAAACCGGAGGAACGGCATGGCATGGCATGGCAGAGACAGTTGGTGGAACTGGTAGGTTTTCAACTGTTTGGAGAGTTTATATCCAGTTTACTTCGTTTTAGCTTTGAACGGACCGCTAGCAATGTAGCATAATAACATATTGTGGTGACCACCTTCGATGCATCGCCTCCGACTCCGATATCTCTCGGCACTACAATATCATATATATTAATATAAAAATAACAAAATATTATAATAAGCATAATATATAACATAACATATAATACATGCACAGCTATCAAGCATAGACAGTATATTTAGCCAGCATGGAATGTAGCATAACATATAATATATATTAATATAATAATAAAAAATTATATATAATAGAAGTATAATATATGCAGAGGGTGTCGTTTTTCTCATACTGATATTCTGAACAATCTGTGCTGTGGTATTTGCTGTAAAGTGTCTCGACTGTAGGCTAGTTTTATTATATGTTCAGCACTTTGGCTCGACCAAACATCGTTTATAAATGTGCTATATAAATAAAACTTGATTTGATTCACAGCTATCAAGCATAGACAGTATATTTAGCCAGCATGGAATGTAGCATAAAAATAGCATTCATTAATGGAGGAATAATTTAGTAAATTAAAGAAATTCACTTTATTATTTATTAACTTTATTATGTCATTTCATTTCATTAGAGAACGTCTGCAAGAAGAGATGGAAGAGTCTGAGGGCCAGGTTCCGCAAGGAAAAAAATGTGGAAAAGGAGGCCAAACGAAGCGGGGCAGGGTCTGCAGGAGGGGGCAGGGTCTGCAGGGGGGTACAGGGTCTGCAGGAGGGGGCAGGGTCTGCAGGGGGGGGCAGGGTCTGCAGGGGGGGAGGGGGCAGGGTCTGCAGGGGGGGTACAGGGTCTGCAGGGGGGTACAGGCCCTGGCGTTTCATGGCAGTGATGGGTTTTTTAACCCCATTCATCGTAGACCGTGAGACGTCCAGCAATGTCCCCCGGCAGACCCTGCCTCCATCCACCCATGGTGGCAGAGGAAGAGAGCCAGGTAGCGAGTGAGCCAGCCAGCCAGTCCACCAGCCAGTCAGTCCGCCAGCCGGAGAATGCTGAGGTCCGGGGGAAAACACGAGGGAGGGGGAGGGAGATCTCCCCGTTTGAAAGAAGTCTGCTGTCAGCAATTACAGACCAATTGCCCAGCCAACCCCACCAGTGCTGGAGGAGGACGAGGACTTCGCATTTTTCAAGAGCCTCTTGCCCACCATGAGAAGGATGACAATAGCACAGAGGGCTAGAGTCCGCCTCGGGGTGCACCAGCTAATTTTTGACGTGGACCAGCAGGACAATTTATAATTTTATAATTTTTTCACACGTACTGATCCACATTAAAAAAAATTACACTCATCACACACACTGAAGAATTTAAAGAGTGCCTTGGTGAATGGTCACGTCATCACCATACCACAGCATGTGGTGGACAAAGAGAAGCTGCCGTCCAGTGTGGAGTCTGTTGGCCCTGAAGGATCGGCCCTAAAACGGACACCAGCTGTCTAGAGGCGTCCTGGAGTCAGTTTGAGAAAATGAAGGTCAGTTCAGCAATGCACGTCTTCTCCAAGTCATCGCGTGCTGCCCTGAGGTACATGGTGGCGGAGGAGCACAGACCAGAGTCCTACCTCACGACTGCGTGGAGACGGCGGACCACTGGTTTGACCTCATGTCGTCCCGCAACACTGTTACTGCCCTATGTCATTTCAAGATGGAGGAGTATGATAAGGCCATCAGCTTCCTCCGGGACTCCATCCATCTGTTTCGGGCCTGAAGATCGGTCCCTGGGCAGCTGGAACCCAGGCCAGACAGGACTGGTGATGGCCACAACAACAATCCTGGAGGTCCAGCAAATTTGTTCTCACAATCCACTTCACTCAAGACTGCCTGGAAAACACATTTACGTCCATTCGTCTGAGGAACTCTGCCCCAACACCTGCAGAGCTCCAATACGCACTGCGCGCTGTCACCGTGGGCCAGTTCCTATCGCATACTGGCAGTTACGTGGAGGATGGATCAGACCACTTGGCAGACTTCCTGGACACGCAGAGCTGCAGTCCTCCTGACGTTCTGAGAGTGGAGCAGCTGGTAGACCTGACATCACTAAAGCCGAGTCCTGTGTGCTATACCACCTCGCAGGATACATCGTGAAAAGGGTCATCAGCTTCTCACTTTGTGACAAATGCCAGTGATGGTGAAAATGAGAGAGCTGGTATTAAAATACTTAAAAAGGCATGCACTTTACCGTCCATCTGATGAGGTGTTCAGAATCAGAACGTGGAGCAGCTGTGCAAGGCAATGCTAGCAAAATTGGATAAAATATAGATAATTACGCTGAGCATATACACATGAAGACCAGTATAAGCATCATAAAGGGCCTCTGATACAATATAGACGGTTGACAATTCAAAAGAGTTCGATATTTCAGCAATTTACCTCTGGAACTAATCGACGCGCCGTAATAATAATAATAGATTTAATTTGTTAGCGCTTTTACAGGTGCTCAAAGACGCTTTACAGATATAGTGAAGATAAAATAAAATAAAGGAAAAACAAATACATATATAGTTAAAGTTAAAGTTAAAGTTAAATAATACAAAAACAATCACACATTAAAAGCCAGATTGAAGAGGTGAGTTTTTGTAAATGACGATATTTGGAACTATTTCGATGTCCATACCCCGGAAGTAGGCGTCACCATTTTTTACAACGGAGGTCTATGGGAGTGTCGTAACACTTATCTCTCTAGGGCTCTCCACACGCTGATTATATAGAGGTGTGGGAGGGGCTTATTTCCCATGTAACTTTCGTGAAATCCGTATGTCACGGTGAGCATCCATAGGTTTTCTGCCTTTGTGACCCCAATAAAATATTCATTCCAAATAGTCAGAGCCATATAATAGAAGAGTTACGACATCTCCGTTCACTCCAATGGACCACTTTTTTACAGCAATGGTGGATCGTGGAGCCTCTCAATCGTTCCCCGGAAGTTAGCGCCAAGGCTAGCAGAGCTGTGGAGTTGCAGCATAATAGACCGTTCGTGACGGACTTTTAAAGGTAAGAAGAAGTTTAAAGATGTATATTGCGGATATTATCAGTATGTGTATTAAAGGATGGCAGTGGATTATCCCTAAATTAGTAGATTTAGGGAACGTTTACAGATTAAGCTAGCATACCGAAGCAAGTTAGCAACACACGTTGACAGCCTTTTAATTGTACATTCCGTTCTCTGTCATTTCGTCCAACGTGTTGAATTAGAGACGAGGGGCTTCTAAACGGGATTGTATGCGGGGGTGGAGGGAGTTAAATATTAGATAAATATAACTTTGGTGCGTGTAAGAGTGCGTGTTTTTAGCAGAGCCATATTGTGTCCTTGTGATTCTGTTGATTATTACCCGTCTGTATAATGTTGCAGATCAGCTGATTCTGGCAAAGGGAGAGGGACTTAAAGGTGGGGTAGGTAAGTTTGAGAAACCGGCTCGAGATACACTTTTTGTTATATTCCATGGAATGCTCTGAACATCCCGACAGCAATGAATATCTGAAGTGCTTTGACAACAAATCCATAAAAAAATGTTGTCATCTGTAGAAGCCGTGATACTGTAAAAAGTACAACCAATAAGCCATACAGATAACTTGTGTCCTCTGTTACCATGGGGATTACTGAAACTACCAGGAATTTAAGAAAATGGTAGAAATGAATCCAATCTGAATTTTAAAGCATTACTTTCGATCCCCTCCCTCTAAATGTATCAATACACATTAGAAAGTGATGCTCCTGACTACCATACAAGTTTAAGAAGATAATATTGGTTTGAAAGAATTCAAAGATATAAATAAACATCAACAGGCTCTTTAACAAGGCACTGTTAGTAACATGTAAACTAGTTGTTCACACTAATCCTAATAGTATCACTTAATATTAGCAAATTCAAATAGTTATGTTGTCTCTTTATTTATTTACAAGTATAGGAGCATGTAGCTGTGCGTGTGCGCTTTCAGCATTCAGGAGGATATCAGAGACGAGTGAGCAGGAGAGATGCCTTCGCTGCCATGCATCAGGACTGAGTGAGCCGAAAGGGCTTCTGCACTCTTTTATATAGAGGTGTGGGAGGAGCTTATTTGTCTGAGTTTCGTGGAGCTCCCGTATGTCCCCGTAAGCAGGTAAGTTGCCATGTATTTTCTTAATCCTACGTTGGACCTTCGTAACCCCAATAAAATGTTCATTCCAAATTGTTATGTTGTCTCCTTATTTATTTACAATGCACGTGTTCTCTTAATTAATTTCAATAGCGGGTACGCCACAACCTGGTTGATGCTGCTGTCATACAGCGTGTGAAGATGGGCATTCGCTATGCACCGCAAAGCAAGACATCAGCGCGCAGAACAATAGGCTGATGGACACGCTGGTCAAACTGCTGTGGCTGAAGTCGCCGCAGGCGCACACGAGCCCCGAGAAAACCACCGTCTTAAAGGCGAGAGGATCCAGCACCGGCTTTGGGTGGACGACCCGATCCTGTGCAAAGCTGGCTTTCCTCCGCCAAAAATAAACATCAAGACGGTGCGGGACTTTATCCGGGCTCAAGAGCGCCTCCTCAACCTGCGTGCGACAAATCAGCCGGCGATGCTGTCCAAAGACCACTTCGGTTTCCTCTGCCGACTTGCCTCCAGCCCCTCCACCAGACTACCCCCTGATGCAGTACGTGCCGACACCCAGCACGGCAGGGACAACATTGTTGAAGGGAAGGAGGGACATGATCCTCATGTCACACCCTCAGACATCACTGCCTGTGTCACTGCCGACGCCGTAAGACCGCACCCCCAGACCTTTGCCCTCCCCCTCTCCATCCGCAGTTATCATGCCATAACCATAGCCGTGGAGGCAGTGCTAACTAGAATATAATATTGGTGACAAAACACACATCAGTGCAATTGTTACATTCTAATTTATCTGATATAGAGAAATGTATTATATGTTAATACTTTTATGTACATACTTGTGTTTATAATTGTACATCATTTAACTGTAACACTATGGTGTTTTCAATTGAATGCACTTTATACAATAAAGTGGTCAGTGCTACAGTAACCGTGAATTATTAAATGCAATAATGGGGATTAATTTGTTAATCTAAATATAGGGCAGTGGCGAACCGTGTCCATCACAACTGGACCTTCTGTAGACACACCCACCCCCCCCCGCCGCTTGAATTTTTCGGCTTATTATAACTAAACAATCTCCTCCAGGATCGCCCTGCAAGGTGATCAAATCCAAGCAGTGTGTATTATAGGAACACGTAGCTGTGCGTGTGAGTTTCAGCATTCAGGAGGATATGCAGCTATACGCGTGAGCACGAGCGATGCCTTCGCTGCGCTGCCTCAGGACCGAGTGAGCCGGAAAGGGCTTCCACACGCTGTTTATATAGAGGTGTGGGAGGGGCTTATTTCCCATGTCACTTTCGTGAAGCCTCCGTATGTCACGGTGAGCATCCATAGGTTTTTCTTAATCCTGTTTTTTGCCTTTGTGACCCCAACAAAATGTTCATTCTAAATAGTTATGTTGTCTCTTTATTTATTTACAATTCACGTGTTCTCTAAAGCGGAACTCCATTTAATTATTTCAGGCATGAAGAGGAGTAAGCACGTGGGCGTCTTCAATTCGGCGACATAAACATAAATGATCGTGGTGAAGATGATGATTACAAATCAGGAGTGAGAGCTGCTGAATTTCCTCCCGTCGGATGTGATGTAAAAACAAATCGATTATTTTTGTAGTTGTAAACTCAAGTGGATGAAACTACATTTATTAGTGCTTTCATGTCAACGCGGCGAACATATGATACATTAAATGATTGCAAAACAAGCTACTCAAAAAAATGTGCTTTTACACGCGCATGAAATGACCCCTGCGCGGGAGTCTCAGCCTCTCGGCTCGTCCACACTACAGCGTCGACAGCTTCAATCTGCCCATTCACTTTCAATGGGGTGACGTCACGTTGCCTCGCTTTTTCGCCGAACTGAATTGTGGGTAGCAGAGCGGTCCGTCTCCGGCGTCAGAAGTTGAACAGCGCCAGCCAATAAAATCCCGTTTCTGAAAATCTGACAGCTGAAGCCGTAGCCAATCAAACCGCGTCTAAGCTGGGAGAGATATCCCGCCGTTCATTTCTATATTTCAAAAAAAGATGGAGGAGAAACTGATTATCGCCGTAGCGAATCACGGATGATGAACATTTATGTGATTAATGTCTATGGTGCTATGTTATGCTAAATATAGTGGCTAATGGCTATGCTTGCTGATATAAAATCCCCAAACAGGCGAAACCCTACCAGTTTCCCCCAGTGTCTCTGCCTCCTCCCTCCATGCTGGTTCCTCCGGTTTGTATCCCGGTAGGTGAAGAGGGTCTGGTCATACAAAACCGGGTGATTTTGCCGAATTGACATGAAAGCACTGACAAATATGAATATACTGAAGTCGACTTCATTACAACGTTATTAACGTGCCTGAACTCAGTAATTCACCATTTCTACGCATGACAACACACTTCGTCCGTGTTTGGCTCTCGAAGCGTTCCCGCATTGACGTCACTTCCGGCTTCCCCCAAAACTTCAAAATGAGTCGAAGGAATTTCCCCACGATGTTCGAAATTATTGATATTTATCAGAACGGTATCGCAACTTCTTTTTTAAACTGACGGTTCGAGATGACTAGCAGCCCAATATTTCATTGCACAACAGTAGTTGGGAGGCGGTCACCACAGGGACGAGGCACGCCATCCCTCTTCAGTGAAGTGCACAAGCTTCTATTTGACTGTGCCGATGTCCAATGCAACAGCTGAGCGGAGCTTCTCCAGCCCCCGTCTTCAGACGTTCCGCCGTTCAACTAGTCTGAGCGCCGCTTAAATCACCTTCTCTTCCTCCACATCCACAAAGATTTGACCGACGGCCTGGACCTCAAAAGTTTCTGCTTTGCCAGTGAGCGACGGGAGGTTTACTTTGGCAACATGTAGAAAGTTTAAGTAGGCTAGATTCAGCCACGTGGGGATCTTCGTTTTGCTTTACCCTCATCTGTTATTGGACATTTTAGTCATGTGATTTTAATTACACGACATCACAGCTTGTTATAGGCCTACGTTCTTTTCTCAAGAATTGTTGTTCGGTGAAATAAATAATTTGTCTATTTCTTGAATTTCTTGAAGTAAGTGTCATGAATTGCATCACCTGTAGCCATAGCTACCTGAGCGGTCTCAACGCTGGGTGTGTCCGTCGGGAAACCATCATGATAACCTCGTATTTTTTTAACTTGGGATCAAGCCTGTGTTTAGTCTAGAAAAAGGTAAATGTGTGCATTTCATTATAAAGTATATTTACAGACTGTTGCAAAAACTAAGAAGCTTATAAACATCAGGTTTAAAACTAAAAGAGTTTTACAAAAAAAGTAGGCTAACACAATTAAAGATGTTTGGAGTTTTATTTGAGTTATTAATTTGCATTTTTTGTCTAAGAGATTCTGATTTGAAACCGTTGTTACATACAGTTACGGCACTGCCTGTTTGTGCCGGAGAGAGGGGGGGCCGTCCCAAAGCCTGCTGCTGTGTGTACTCCTTCCATCTGACAGGATGCGTCACTCCACGGAGGGGGATGGGTAGGGGTAGGGCGTGGTTTGGGATTGGGCCATACACACGCACTTTTTGCCCCCCCCACACTTCTAAAATGAATCCGGCGCGCCTGGTGCTCGGGCCATCCTTGCTCTCCACCGAGGCAGGCCAACCCTCACCTTAGACCCCAAGAAACATGTAATTACGTTGAGTGATAGCTATCATAGTAGTGTTTTTACTATCACTCACATATAACAATTATAATACACATCTTCAGTCGTAAACCCAGGAGTCTTTGAATGTTTCGGCTTAAAATTAAACAATCTCCCCCAGGATCGGCCCTGCAAGGTGATCAAATCCAAGCAGTGTGTATTATAGGAACACGTAGCTGTGAGTTTCAGCATTCAGCATCTGCAGCTATACGCGTGAGCACGAGAGATGCATTCGCTGCGCTGCCTCAGGACCGAGTGAGCCGGAAAGGGCTTCCACACGCTGCTTATATAGAGGTGTGGGAGGGGCTTATTTCCCATGTAACTTTCGTGAAGCCTCCGTATGTCACGGTGAGTATCCATAGGTTTTCTTAACCTGTTCAGCCCCGAGCCTGTTTTTCAGGACTGAGGCTCGAAAATGACATCCCCAGAACAAATGACCATATCTTCTAAATGGGTTAAATTAATAATCTTTTTTCTCAAAGGATGGTTGGATGTAGAAGTGTCAGAATAAATATAGATGTTTTTATTTTAAAGTAAATTCAGATTGAACTCAGTAAAAAAATGTAAATGATTGTGTCTGTCCAAACAAAACAAATTACTTATAGTGAAAACCACCCTTGAGTAGGTTTGGGTACCGGGAACCGGTTCCAACATTTCGATTCCAACGTCATCATTTAGAAATGTGAATTTCGGTTCCGCTTTTCGATGCCTGAGGAAATTTCTCTCGCCGCTCTCCGTAGCCTACTGGGGCGGGAAATGTTAACAACCCCGTCCCAGCCCGTGTCAACCCATTCACCTTAGCAGCAAAGGGAAAGATGACAGTAGAGAAACGTGAGGAGTGCCACAGAAAAGTCACCGCTTTTGTGGTAAAAAGGCTGCATCCCTTCTCAGAAGTAGAAGCACCTACATTTCGGTACGCAAAGAGAATTATACACGTTTTCTAGCTGCCCAGACCTCACCCACAATAACAATATCGTGTTTACAGGGACATGCTTTTTACTCTTAACCCCAACTACACCCCCCCTACCAGAGATTATCTGACGAATCAATTAATACCATCTTGGTATGAGATTGAAAAGTCAAATATAATCACTGAGCTTAGTGAAGTTAGCCATGTTGCCCTCACATCTGACAGCTGGACTAGTATTGCGCAAGACCACTACCTTACTGTCACAGCACACTATTTAGTGGAAGGCAAAATGAGGCAAAAAGTGCTCCAAACCAAGGCTGTCTACAAAGCCCAGACAGGAATCGTCATAGCAGAGGAGATTGCAGATGTCTTGACAGATTTTGGCACAGTTGACAATGCTGCAAATATGGATGTAGCCATACACAGGCTCCAATTTGTGAAGCTGGGCTGCTTTGCTCACACTTTGAATCTGGCAGCACAGAGTCTCTACTCATTGGTCATCATGTCTCAATGGATAGCAAAGATCCATGCACTTGTTGTGTGGATTAAGAGGTCATCAATGGCTAAGACCGTGCTCCAGGAGAAGCAGGATATCCTATTCATTTGATTGTTGTGAATTGTATTTAATTAAATAATGCTTGTTTTTTTCAATACAAAGCACTGTATGCGTTTTTCAGGTATTAACATTTCAAAAACTATGTAAAACATACATGTTTGAAATCCCATATGTTAAAGTATTTGTGATTTTTTTTGTCAGAGCTGCCTCAACACTCGCTCATACTTGATGTGAGAACTCGCTGGAATTCTCTCCACCTAATGCTGGAGAGATTTCTCGAGCAATACCCAGCAATTCAGGCAGCCAGCTTGGATCAACGGTTGAGAAAGCCTATGGAGAGGGACAGGTAGTCAGACTGATAGATAAAAAATATAGCTACTTTATGGATCCAAAAGAAAATGGCATCCAGTAGCTTATAGTTATATGACTCATACAAAACACTAATACTTCATTATCAGGGAAGTGATTGTCTAGCCACCAGAACTAGTGCAGAGAGCTGTCACTATAAGCATGTGGTAATGCAAATGTAGATGACTTAAAAAGTAGCTCGCAATGTAAACTATACTGATTAGTGTGGATAAGTGATGGATTTAAAGAGGAGCAGTTCCCTTGTCAAACAGCATTGTTTTTGTTTAAAATGTAATATTTGTAACTTATAGTTAATAATACAAATATTCTTTATCGCTCACACTTGCCCGGTTCACTGACGAAGACCTCAGGCGGGCAGAGGACTTCATCAGACTGATGAGGGTTATGTACACGTCCACCCTCTGCGTTTCTTCGGAAAAGACCCTGGACATCTGGACAGATTCTGCCCATTCTCAAAAAGCTTGAGATGCATTTTACCGTTACTGATGGGGACACAGTATTTGTGTCCAACCTTAAAAAGCAAGTTTGGGGAAATCTGTCAAAGCGTTACCAGGTAAAATAACTGAGGCTATAAAGAAGTTAATGAAGAATACATTAAATAATTATATTCATGACTTAATCCTACATTTTCAATAATTGTGTTCAGAGTGATGAAATCAGGAGCTTTCTGGAAGAGGCTACTGCTTTGGATCCACGCTTCAAACAAAAGATGGACGATAATGCTGCTGTCTGGGACCGGATCAAGGGGAAGTTCCTGGCCAAAAATTTGACCGACTCTGAGAAGGTGAAATGTTATTCATGAACAAATAATGTCTCCTCAATCATTAAAATCTTTCATCATAAATAATGCCAATTGTTATCTGTAGTCAACAGATCGAGACTGTGGAGGAGATGGTGACGAGAACATGGAAGGAATGGAGAGTGAGGCAGAGGAGAATGTAAGTGTATGTTTGCAAAAAAAATATATGCGAGGTTTCTTAATCATGATCTATGCTTTGAATGGAAGTTTCCTTTTGTGTGATATGTTGTTCTTTATTCATTTAGCAAATGCATCCCTGCAAAACCCCCAAAATGACCCCTTTGGAGGAGCTGTTTGCTGATGAGGATGCCCAGAAGGTGACACCACAGCAGAATTCCATGTCCATCCAGGACCAGGTAGAGAAGGAGCTGCACATGTACAAGGCTATGCCACGCATAGTTACTTCTGATGACGCTGCGGCCTGGTGGTGGAACATGAGAACAACCTATCCTTGCCTGTCAGACATGGCCTTCTCATATTTATGTGTCCAGGCTTCCTCTACACCCAGTGAACGTGTTTTCTCGACTGCTGGCGACACAATCTGTGCTGAACGCTCACGCATACTGCCTGAGAAGGCAGATATGCTTGTTTTCCTCAATAAGAACTGTTTTTAAATGGGGGGGGGGTTTCCTTTAAAAGTTGGACTGTTGCTGTGTTGTAGCTTCAGTCACTCAAATAAATGTTGAAAGAAGCATGTATCATTTTTTTACCCTGCCCTTCAAAGAATCGGAATTGAGAATCGTTAAGAATCGGAATCGAAAACTAGAATCGGAATCGTGGAAATTCAAACGATACCCAACCCTGCCCTTGAGTGATGGGATAGGAGACTAAAAGCTTTAGGAATCCAAACTACAACATATAATAAGTACCCTGTATCCAGATTGATGCAAAACAAGTGAAATCTGACCTTTTTAGAGGTTTAGCAAATAAACAAACACTTGGGGTCATTTGGGTGGATTTGTGGAAGGGACAGAGCAAGCTGTTCTTCCTGAGGAGGCTCAGGTCCTTCAACGTGTGCACGAGGCTGCTGCAGATGTTCTACCAGTCTGCGGTGGCCAGTGTGCTCTTCTTTGCCGTGGTGTGCTGGGGTGTAAACACAAACACTAGGGACGCTGGCAGGCTGAACAAGCTCGCGAGGAAGGCTAGCTCTGTAGCGGGAGTACAACTGGACAATCTGGAGGAGGTGGCAGAGGGGAGGACGAGGAGGACGCTCGACAGCATCCTAGAGAACCCCTCCCACCCACTCCACGCAGAGCTAGTGAAGACGAGGAGCCCGCTCAGCCACAGACTCATCCCTCCACCACAGCGCACCAAGCGCCTCGGACAGTCCTTTGTGCCGGTAGCCATCAGGCCGCACAACAAGGGGTTAATGATGAAAAAGAAATTAAATTAAATCACTGGTCGTAAATATACACTGGTTTCACAACCCATGTTAACTTGTCACTTTCACTTATTCGCACTTTAGAACTTAGATGATGACGAAATATGTATATATGCTGACAGTTATTTTACTCTTATTTTTATTTATCTCCTATTTTTATAGTCTTTATTATTATTATCATTATTTCCTTGATCTTATGTTATTATTTTAGATTTTAGATTTTATTGATCTGTGTGAATCTTTGCTGTACTGTTTTTTTTTCACGCTTACCCTGTTGCTGCTTTTGTACAACTGAATTTCCCCTCGGGGATTAACAAAGGTTCATCTTATCTTATCTTATCTTATTTGACCTACAGATGTAGCACCTCATTTCAGACTCCAGCTTACAGCTTCCTGCCTACGACCAGTATCGAGCAATGTTAAGCCCTCCCACTATTTTCCAAGAGGGCGTTGCCAGATTTTCAGTTCCAGGTTTTAACCAGGAGATGGCGCTTCATTCACAAATACAGAAAGACAAGTTTCATGGACTTTCAGTTGTGTTTTGAATAGCATATGAACACATCAATATTTTAGATATCTAATCTTGTAATTCAATAATATATAGTCTTCATATATTTGCTACGATGACCTCGTAAGAACTCAGATGCTCGATTCCGTTTGCTTGGTAATATTCTTTATTGTAAATAAACCAAGCTATCCAATAATGACTACTAGGATCTACTAAGATCTACGAATCACGAGGTTCTACTAGGTCTTGTAACATGGTTCTCTGGTACACAGGCATGGAGATAACGACAAGACAAGACGAACCAACACCAGGCAAAGGGAGAGAAGGACTAAATATACACATCAGGTAATGGGGCACAGGTGGACACAATCAGGGGCGGGAACAACAATCAGTCTAGCAGGTGCCACACGGACAGGAAGTGCCGACACCTGGAGAGAGAGAGAGTATAGTAATTATCATCAAAAGACCGATAGACAAAACACTAAAACACAACAGCTAACAGGATACTAGCACTAAACCCTGACAATATTAAATAATCATAATAATAATGTAAATGTTTATATTACACTTCTTTATTTGTTATGCTCATACTTTTACCTTTACAATCGTTTGCTTTATATATGCAGTATATTTTTTGTATATTTTTGTGTTTGCTTCCTCCTGCTCCCTTTCGGACACATACTGTATGATTTATTATTTTACACTAGAACCGCCAATCGGGTCAATTTGTGTGATGTGTGTTGTGTTTGTGTGCAATGTAACTTTTTTTACCGCCGCAGATGGACCAAAAAAGGGAGGGTTTGAAAAAAATGTGCGGGTCCGCTCAGTGAAACAATAACAACGAAACATGGAGGAACAAAAGTCTGCTTTTAAACCTACAGTTAATTTAGCTGCTGGAGAAGAAAGATCAGGGGGGAGAGAGCTGTGGTTGATGGCCATTAGTTGTGTAAATACACAGCTGAGAGCTGCCGTTTCATTCAGACTGTTTAAAAACGGTAACAACGGACTATTTTTCTTAGCGGATGCATGTCAATTTAAATCAACACATACAACTATTTTTTAAATCAATAAAAACCTTTTCTAAATCCATAAAAGCATTTCAATTAGTATTGGGAGTCATGTTGTTACTTTGTTGAGAATGTGGCCGTGTAATAAGCGGGATAATTTGCAGCGACTTGATCCTTATGGGGAAAATAACACCCTTCGGCAGATCAGGATCCCTCCGCTACGCGTTGGGATCCTGATCTGCCGACGAGGCTCCATTAAAATATAAATATTTTTGTGAATTACTGAGTTTAGGCACGTTAATAACTTTTTAATGAAGTTGATTACAGTATATTCATATGCGTCAGTGATTTAATGTCAATTCGGCGAACATAAACATAAATGATCGTGGTGAAGATGATGATTAAATTAGGATTACAAAATCGAGAGCCGGGCTGCATTTCCTCCCGTTAATTTTTTTCGACTAAGCAACATTAATTTTGTTAAATAACAACATGGGGATGTTTTGTAAATTATTACATGTCTCTTATTTAGCACAGAGTATGATATCCGTGACATATGGATCTGAACAAAGTTCTGCTGTACATCCAGCGTACTGTATCTGACTTTATTTCACATGAGCTCCAGTGTGGAACCCCAGTGCGCCCCCTGGTGGATCAATGATGCATTGCAGCTGGCTTCATTATAATTACATTTATTTATCACGGGGGCGGTCTCAAGTCAAGCTGGAGGTTTTCCCTTGAGCGAGGGCAGATCACGTACCAATCACGGCCCTCGCGTTTCAAACTGTCCGAAATGAGGTGCTACATCTGTATCTCTGGCCCCCCTTGCTCGATTTTGCTGATTGACATCTCTTTCTAACCGTCAGAGCCAATGGAATCGAGGGGAACTCCCACATACTCCTTATTTGGTAATGTGTGTGTGTGAGACTGACGCATAGCCAAGACCGGAAGCTGCGATAACTCTGGTGACTACCATTAGCAGCTAACTTTTACTCTCTGATTTTTACATAAAAATGAAATGATGGATTATAAATAAAATAAAATATTACCCAGAAACATTATCAACCTATGGATTAACCGATTCAGCAGTGGCCGTTTTTTCGGATTGTAGTTATAATTTTAATAAATAAATAAAAACACTTCGTTTAGTTTCGGTAATTTTTCTGTGCAATCAATAAATTATGTTTTTATCCATTATTACCGTACAATACACAGATTAAGAATAAAGGAAACAAATAATACAACATTGACCTAATCGAGCAGGTCTCCTCAGGCAGGTCTTTACGACCAGCAGTGACGCCTCTGAGGGTCTCAGGGTGCAGGACGGGGCATAGGGTTTATACAAGGTCACAAACATATCTTAACATTCCAGCAATACCATTTAAGAATGGATTCTTAAAGCAATATCATCTTATTTTCTTCTTACACCGACAGCGCGCACCCTGAACAGTGGGCTTCTTGTTTACATTGCACACTCGGAGGCAGGACATTTACACGACCAGAATGTTGGTTCTTTGGCCTTCGTCTTCAGAGGCTGTCGCCACGTTGCCTCCGCACACCGCCGGATGTGGAATGGAACGTCTACCTGAAAAACATTTTGTAAAACTCCATGAACCTGCTGCCAGAAAGGATGCAGTGATGTGCAAGACCAGAGTATATGAAAATGGTTTGCCATAAGGCATCCACACTGTCGCCAGCATGCAGAGGAATTAGTGTAATGTCTCTTCTTCGTGTAGTTTAGTATATATATAACTTATTTACAAACTTGCACCACTGCCTCAGTATCTCAACTCAATGATTGATTTTGATGGAAAATCGTTGAAAATGAGAAAATGTCTCGGCGTTAAATGAGGGATTTGAAAGGCTTGATATGAACATATACATCTAACATGTTAATATGGTATAGTTAAACCTCTACTGAATGAAAACCAACACCCATATGAAGACTAGAATGTATATATTTCTTAAAATGTGATATCCCTTACTTCCATAAAGTGAGTTTCCCATACCATATTTATACCATACCTTCAATAAAGACAGAAGTTGTGTGCATGTGTGTTCCATCTGCATGAAGGCCCCAGAGGGATGCACAATGGCATCTGGAAGTGTAGCGCCCCCTGCCGGCAGAAAACACACACTGCAATATAATACCTAGAGTCTGCAATACCACCACACTCCACCAGAGGGCACTATATGTCAACATTGACCTGTCCTCATCTCTTAAATATCGCCTCTCCGTGTGCTGATGATTTAAATGAGAAGAGGTTAATTTATTGATGATTAATGTGCGGTTGGGAAGTGAATCCTTAAATCCCCTCACAGGACTCTGGCTGTTCAAATTAAATGTGCTGTTTGCAGAACAGCTGACTGCCTCAAACCCCTTATTTTCACCTTTTTAAGACTATGATGACACACACACACACACACACACACACACACACACACACACACACACACACACACACACACACACACACACACACACACACACACACACACACACACACACACACACACACACACACACACACACACACACACACACACACACACACTTCACACACACTTTCCCCCCCTGCTTGGCCACCACTTTTGCATCCAGGAGCTTCATTGCGTCAATCCATAGGAGAAGGAGCTCTCTGATTGGTCCACAGCCAGCTGCCAGGTCACATGGTGTGTTATGTCCAATCAGGAGTAGATTAGCAGGAGACGGTACACACACTTTTCAGGACGTTCATTATTTGTGCATTCATCTGAAGAACTGTTTTGCATTTAGGACATTTCAGGTGTTGTTCCTTCAAAATAAAAGTAATATATCAATTAAAAGTAATATAAAGCATCATTTCAGCAGGTTAATTATTAATGTCCCGCTTGTATTCAATCAAAGTATACTCTATTATTATCATGTTGTTTTCAAACCTGTTGCTGCTCTTTTATTCTGAAAACCGCAGCCGGAAGTCGGCTTGTGTACACTTTTTATAACATGTACATTTAGCAAAATTATTATTTTTAACTCCTATCTTTATCCAGTTTTATTAAAACCGTTTTTAAATTAAATGTATTATTTATTATAATTTTAATATATTTTAAATAAAATAAATGGAGTTTGTGAACATTTCAGGAAAGAAAGTCAAAAATCCAAGAAATTGCTCCTTCAAAATAAGATAAGATAATAAATAAAAGTCATATGGACTATTAATTCAGGCAGTGTATCACTCTCGTGCTTCCTGTTGTCTCCACCAGTAATGCTACTAGATTATAAATACTATTTTTGATCATATAAACAGTTAGTTAGTGTGTTTAGTTGTCAAACCTGTTGCTGCTCTTTTATTCTGAAAACCGCAGCCGAAGTGATTTTATTTACACTTTTTGTAGCACGTAAATTTAACATAATTATCAATAAAATCGTATTTTTGTCCAATTCAATACATCCTCATTAGCATTTGTAAATTTTGTATAAAGGAAATAGAGTTTGTGAACTTTTCGGGAAAGAAAGACAAAAATCCCAGAAGTCTATTAGCTGTTCCTTCAAAATAAAAGAAACATAACATAAAACTAGGAATGTAGGACTCTCTTCATGCCCGTTGTTTCCACCAGTAATGCTACTACATTATAAAAGCTCTGTTTGGTCATGAACACGTAGTCTGAATACTGTAAATTGGTGTTTTAGTTATCAAACCTGTTGTTGCTCTTTTATTTTGAAATCCACACCCGGAAGTCGCCTTGTTTACGCACGAGCAGCTTGACATCTCTCCTCTGCAGTGAATCTGTGGAGCCAGGATTGAGGATGCAGACTCTAGTCACATGGAAACTAACTTTCTGTGCACTTGTTGCCCACTCCTCTCTCTTCTGTGGACTTGTATGTATTTAAATCCCCCTCCTGCAGACCCCATGCTGCGCATCGTCCCTCCTCTGAAGGCCGAGGGGGAACTTTCTTCTGCAGGATTTAATACATATCACAGGATTATTATTTGTTGCATGAACCTCCTCACCATGACGGAGGAAAGCCCGGAGAAGCAGCTCCGGCTCCGGGTGTGCGTCCTCAGCGAGCTGCTGCACACGGAGCGGGACTATGTGCAAACCCTGGAGTTCCTCTCGGTGAGTAAAAGAAGCTCCAACAATCCCGGGCGGCTGTTTAGTATGCAGACTGCGTGAGGCTGCAGCAGCAAGTGGCAGCACTTCCTCCCCGTGCTGGTCTGTGTGGGGTGGAGGGATTGATCCATCAGGCGGACGGGGTGACATTGTGAAAGCAGGCATGTGTGAGCTTCAGCCAGAGCAGTGTAATCCTCACAGTGTGGGGTCCGAGAGGAAGACACGAGACGATAACTCACTATAAACCTCTAAACCCAATGTAGTTTATTTCTGTTTGAATGAGCATTCTCTCCCGGTGCCCGGTGTGCTCCAAAGTCACAGTCCAGTTGTTGTTCTTCAAAACTCCCAACACAACCGGAATGCATCTGTATTTCATACTCCGGCTTCTGCTGGGCACTGACGCTGAGAAACAATCTATTTGCTTATATAATAATCTTTAAATAAAGATGATGATGATAATGTATTAATCGTTTAAGTAGTTTTAATGCAAATATATCAGAAAATGCGGCTTCTATTATTTTAAGTGAATATCTTTGGAGTTTCAGGAACTCTGACGGACTTTTCTTTCACCAAACTATTGATTTATTAATCTGGATATGAGCTGTACATCCAGACCCGGTGCAGGTGGACCCAGACTCGGTGCAGGTGGACCCAGACCCGGTGCAGGTGGATCCAGACTCGGTGCAGGTGGACCCAGACCCGGTGCAGGTGGATCCAAGAGAGACTCTTGTAGAGATACTAAAGGCTGGGTCTGGTCTACGTTGAATAAGATCCTTCAGTCCAGTGCGCAGTCTGCCGGTGCTTCTCTGGTCAAAACAAGGTTCTCTATGGAGGAACTCCCGTTACTCGATTACTGTCACGGAGCGTCCTCACGACAGCTTCAGAGGAAGCTTGGAGCTGGGCGTGTCTGGAGCTTGGGGATTTTATTCAAGCAACGCGACCAACAACCAATCACATGAATCTCCCGCCCCCGACATACAGAGCAGAAACCCCCGGGGATTTTATGCGAGCAATATATATATATATATATATATAAAACTCCCCAAACAGGTGAAACCCTACCAGTTCACCCACTGCCTCTCCACCTCCCTCCATGCTGGTTCCTCCGGGTTGTGTCCCGGTAGGTGAAGAGGGTCTGGTCATACACAACCGGGTGAATTGCTACGGCGATAGTTAGTTTCTCCTCCAACTTGTTTTGAAATATAGAAATGAACGGCGGGATATCTCTCCCAGCTTAGACGCGGTTTGATTGGCTACGGCTTCAGCTGTCACATTTTGGGAAACGGGATTTGATTGGCTGGCGCTGGCTACGCCGGCGTCTCCGGCGTCAGAAGTCTGTCGCCGGAGACGGACCGCTCTGCTACCCACAATTCAGTTCGGCGAAACGCTGTAGTGTGGACGGGCCGTAACTGATCTAATTGGTTGAAAACATATTAGTATTTGTCGAGACGTCAACTCAGCGGTGGTTTTGGTTTTTGTCCACTAAGATTTGTGAACTCCAAGATTTAAAGAGATGCTTTCTGCAAGACTCGCTGTGCAGAAGCTCGGCCTCTCGTGACGCCTTCCATCGGTGACTATCTTTTTACTGAAGGACACTTCAAAGCCTCTTTACTTTCACTTGAGTAAAGAAGTTTAGTCAGTACTTCTACTTCTACCAGAGTATTTTTAAACACGAGTATCTGTACTTCTACTTGAGGAAAGGATGTGTGTACTTCTACTTGAGGAAAGGATGTGTGTACGTCTACTTGAGGAAAGGATGTGTGTACTTCTACTTGAGGAAAGGATGTGTGTACTTCTCCTTGAGGAAAGGACGTGTGTACTTCTACTTGAGGAAAGGATGTGTGTACTTCTACTTGAGGAAAGGACGTGTGTACTTCTACTTGAGGAAAGGATGTGTGTACTTCTACTTGAGGAAAGGATGTGTGTACTTCTACTTGAGGAAAGGATGTGTGTACTTCTACTTGAGGAAAGGATGTGTGTACTTCTACTTGAGGAAAGGATGTGTGTACTTCTACTTGAGTAAAGGATGAGTGTACTTCTACTTGAGGAAAGGATGTGTGTACTTCTACTTGAGGAAAGGATGTGTGTACTTCTACTTGAGGAAAGGATGTGTGTACTTCTACTTGAGGAAAGGATGTGTGTACTTCTACTTGAGGAAAGGATGTGTGTACTTCTACTTGAGGAAAGGATGTATGTACTTCTACTTGAGGAAAGGATGTATGTACTTCTACTTGAGGAAAGGATGTGTGTACTTCTACTTGAGTAAAGGATGTGTGTACTTCTACTTGAGTACAGGATGTGTGTACTTCTACTTGAGGAAAGGATGTGTGTACTTCTACTTGAGTAAAGGATGTGTGTACTTCTACTTGAGGAAAGGATGTGTGTACTTCTACTTGAGGAAAGGATGTGTGTACTTCTACTTGAGGAAAGGATGTGTGTACTTCTACTTGAGTAAAGGATGTGTGTACTTCTACTTGAGGAAAGGATGTGTGTACGTCTACTTGAGGAAAGGACGTGTGTACTTCTACTTGAGGAAAGGATGTGTGTACTTCTACTTGAGGAAAGGATGTGTGCACTTCTACTTGAGAAAGGATGTGTGTACTTCTACTTGAGGAAAGGATGTGTGTACTTCTACTTGAGGAAAGGATGTGTGTACTTCTACTTGAGTAAAGGATGTGTGTACTTCTACTTGAGGAAAGGATGTGTGTACTTCTACTTGAGGAAAGGATGTGTGTACTTCTACTTGAGGAAAGGATGTGTGTACTTCTACTTGAGGAAAGGATGTGTGTACTTCTACTTGAGGAAAGGATGTGTGTACTTCTACTTGAGGAAAGGATGTGTGTACTTCTACTTGAGGAAAGGATGTGTGTACTTCTACTTGAGGAAAGGATGTGTGTACTTCTACTTGAGGAAAGGATGTGTGTACTTCTACTTGAGGAAAGGATGTGTGTACTTCTACTTGAGGAAAGGATGTGTGTACTTCTACTTGAGTAAAGGATGTGTGTACTTCTACTTGAGGAAAGGATGTGTGTACTTCTACTTGAGGAAAGGATGTGTGTACTTCTACTTGAGGAAAGGATGTGTGTACTTCTACTTGAGGAAAGGATGTGTGTACTTCTACTTGAGGAAAGGATGTGTGTACTTCTACTTGAGGAAAGGATGTGTGTACTTCTACTTGAGGAAAGGATGTGTGTACTTCTACTTGAGGAAAGGATGTGTGTACTTCTACTTGAGGAAAGGATGTGTGTACTTCTACTTGAGTAAAGGATGTGTGTACTTCTACTTGAGGAAAGGATGTGTGTACTTCTACTTGAGGAAAGGATGTGTGTACTTCTACTTGAGGAAAGGATGTGTGTACTTCTACTTGAGTAAAGGATGTGTGTACTTCTACTTGAGGAAAGGAGTGTGTACTTCTACTTGAGGAAAGGATGTGTGTACTTCTACTTGAGTAAGGATGTGTGTACTTCTACTTGAGGAAAGGATGTGTGTACTTCTACTTGAGGAAAGGATGTGTGTACTTCTACTTGAGTAAAGGATGTGTGTACTTCTACTTGAGGAAAGGATGTGTGTACTTCTACTTGAGGAAAGGATGTGTGTACTTCTACTTGAGGAAAGGATGTGTGTACTTCTACTTGAGGAAAGGATGTGTGTACTTCTACTTGAGTAAAGGATGTGTGTACTTCTACTTGAGGAAAGGATGTGTGTACTTCTACTTGAGGAAAGGATGAGTGTACTTCTACTTGAGTAAAGGATGTGTGTACTTCTACTTGAGGAAAGGATGTGTGTACTTCTACTTGAGGAAAGGATGTGTGTACTTCTACTTGAGGAAAGGATGTGTGTACTTCTACTTGAGGAAAGGATGTGTGTACTTCTACTTGAGGAAAGGATGTATGTACTTCTACTTGAAGAAAGGATGTGTGTACTTCTACTTGAGTAAAGGATGTGTGTACTTCTACTTGAGGAAAGGATGTGTGTACTTCTACTTGAGGAAAGGATGTGTGCACTTCTACTTGAGGAAAGGATGTGTGTACTTCTACTTGAGGAAAGGATGTGTGTACTTCTACTTGAGGAAAGGATGTGTGTACGTCTACTTGAGGAAAGGATGTGTGTACGTCTACTTGAGGAAAGGATGTGTGTACTTCTACTTGAGGAAAGGATGTGTGTACTTCTACTCGAGGAAAGGATGTGTGTACTTCTACTTGAGTAAAGGATGTGTGTACGTCTACTTGAGGAAAGGACGTGTGTACTTCTACTTGAGGAAAGGACGTGTGTACTTCTATTGAGGAAAGGATGTGTGTACTTCTATTGAGGAAAGGATGCGTGTACTTCTACTTGAGGAAAGGATGCGTGTACTTTAACAGCTACTTTCGGACCTTTAGCAGAGCATCAGTGGATGTGGAGGAGGAGATGTGTCCTCTGTCCTGATTTGGGGGGTTTGGGGAATGCAGTGCCCCCCCCCTTCTCCCCCCTGTGGTGCTGGGAGTGGGATCAGACTGAGATCTGACAGAAACTCAGCAGCTGATAAAGAAGCTGTAAAAGTGATAAAAAAAGGACGTAAAAGTCACTCTTACCTACAGCTGGAAATGGGAATCGTTTTAAATAATCTAGCGGTTCATCGAGGGGACACATGGCTACCAATACATTCATCGTCTGGTGTAATTTCATTTTTAAATAAACTTAGATTTGATGGAACATGTTTTCAACTTGAATTGACTGAATCTATTTCAGTGGGATTATTAACACACGAATACTACTGTGTAATATACGTGAACATATATATTCAAGAAGTACAAGACAAGCAGAAGTTAATTATACTTAAGTCATTAGGATGATCGAAGGCCCCCCACTGTGAGGCGGGGGGTCATAGCTTCATCTTAGCTTCAGGGGGGGTGAAGGGTATCACGGGGGAGGGGGGCCGTCTGTTCCTGAACCATATTTCCTGCAGGACGAATTCCTCCGAGGGTCGGACATGTTCTGGAACAATGAGCTGAGATTACTGACCCCCCCCCACCCCCCCCCGCCGCAATATATACTGCAAGGTAGTGGAAAGCTACAGGGAGGACAAGAGGAGGCGGTGTGAGGGTGCTTGATCGGGGATACGCACGTTGTATCTTACCCACACGTGTTCACTTAGTCTGATATTAAACAGACAACGGACGAAATGTCTGTATTTCGGGGGTTAAAACGTCTTCTTCTGAGATTTCTACATGAAACGACTTTTACAGACTCAACGGGACGAGACTTTCACAATGTCCCGACCAATCGGGTACTGAGTGATGGAAATGAAAGGGCCGTGTCGTCCCCTCTGTCTCTCAGAAACCCACGGATATTAAGGGCGACTGTGGCTGCGAGGGAGTACGGTCGTCTTTCCACTAGGGATGCCAGCGATTATTCGAATATTCGCTCCAGTCTCCATCATCGAATATTATTTTTAAAAATCGATTTTTTGCAGACCAAAATATATATAAATATATATATGCTAATAATAGTAATAGTATTAATAATTGTAAATGGTCATTGGTCACACCACCAGTTTGTTTTGACTGTAAACTTGGAGGAAGCCTGCGTGCAGAGCAGACTGCACTGCAGACTGTAGAGGGTTGGTCGAATAATCGATTATTCGGCAGGGCTGCCGAATAATCGATTTTGATCATGGTCAGTTTCTGGCAACCCTACTTTCCACCAGAAGGCTGTGGGTTTCGATCCCAGCCCGTGCAGCCAACATGTCGATGTATCCTCGGGCGAGATACTTAACCCAGAGTTGCTCCCGACGGCCAACGGTGTGTGAATGTGGATGCGTGTTAGTGCATGTCCTAACATACACTGCTCTGTATGAACGGGTGAAGGACATGTAGTCTGTAAAGCGCTTTGAGGGGTCTTGAAGACGGGATAAAGCGCTATATAAGTACAGTCCATTAAACGGCATTTAAAGACATGTTGCACTAAACGGGACTTCCGTTGTATTTAAACCCACACGCGTCCCCGCGGTGCTTCAGAGCGCCGTCTCAGCCCGTCTCACACAATGAATGATGAACTCCATTCTTAGAACCGTCTGAATGAGGGGACGGGCGGTTAGTCCCTCAGGTTCAGCTTCACAGCCGCCGCGGGGGGTTCAAGCATCGATCAGGGGACGGCTTCCAACACGTGCTGCATGTGTCGGGTTTCACATCGAGCTGCATGCAAAGACCCAGAGGAATCTTCAAAGGCCCTGTGAACGGGGAGCAGATACTCATATTTGAAAGCTGCGTACGTTTGAAGACGGAGAGTTGTCCTGCAACTTATTTAACTCTTTCTCCACTGGCTGTTGATTGTTGACATGTTTACGAGGCTTTGAGTCGTTGTTGTTGTTGGTCAACATGCCGGTGGTCGCCTGCCTGAAGTCAGTGTGTGTTCAGTGTCTGCAGGAAATAGAGACTAATGGAGAAAACAGAAGGGTCATTAAGTGTGTGTGTGTGTGTGTGTGTGTGTGTGTGTGTGTGTGTGTGTGTGTGTGTGTGTGTGTGTGTGTGTGTGTGTGTGTGTGTGTGTGTGTGTGTGTGTGTGTGTGTGTGTGTGTGTGTGTGTGTGTGTGTGTGTGTGTGTGTGTGTGTGTGTGTGTGTGTGTGTGTGTGTGTGTGTGTGTGTGTGTGTGTGTGTGTGTGTGTGTGTGTGTGTGTGTGTGTGTGTGTGTGTGTGTGTGTGTGTGTGTGATGAAGGGGGTTTCTTTAGCACGTGGTCAGGGGTCGCTTTCTCCGGACGGACGACTGATGACCCCGAAGGTCACGACCTCTTGTTCCTTTCTCCGCTTCCTGTGTGTTAATCTGCAGTTTAACACACAGACAGGGTGTGTGTGTGTGTGTGTCCAGTGGAGGCATGGGGTAGCCAGACTTTCTGCTGTCCCCCCCCCCTTTAAGGGTCTTGCCCTGCAGAGAATTCTCCGTCTTTTGTCTCGGGGGCCATGCTTCAGGCAGGATTTCCTTCCTTCCTGGCCCCTCCCCGTCTTTACATTGTGCTGCACGTTTCCTGCCTCTGCACACACACACACACACACACACACACACACACACACACACACACACACACACACACACACACACACACACACACACACACACACACACACACGCACACTTTCCCCCCCTGCTTGGCCACCACTTTTGCATCCAGGAGCTTCATTGCATCAATCCATAGAAGAAGGAGCTCTCTGATTGGTCCACAGCCAGCTGCCAGGTCACATGGTGTGCTATGTCCAATCGGGAGTAGATTAGCGGGAGACGGTACACACACTTTTTTCAGGACGTTCATGTAGTGTGAAGAGGTCACCGTCACAAGGGGGCTGTGTTGAGCGTCACACACAACAACACTCCACACAACACACACACACGTGCGTAAGAGGAATGGTATATGAATCTCGTTTAATTCTTCAAATATAGCTCTTTTTTATATTTATCTTTTTCCACTCACTATAAAACTCAAATACAAACAACTCAATAAAACTACACAACAACATATATAACAACACAAAAAACTAAAACACACATATACAAAAAACCACACAAACACAAAACAAAACATAAACAAAAAACAACACAACACAAACAAAAAAACACAAAAACATAAACAACAAACATCAAAAACAAAAAACACACAACAAAAACAACAAAAACAACAAACACACAACAACAAACTCACAAAAAACACAAACACACACACAACACAACAAAAAACAACAAAACACACCAAAAACAAACAACAAAACACCAACAAAAACACATACATATCATACAAACAAAATACCACAAACACCATAAAACCAAAACAAACAACAAATCACACAAAACAACAACACAAACACAACACAAAAAAACCACACACTAAAACAAAAACACAAAACAACACAAAAACAAAACAACACAAAAACAAAAAACAAAAAACAACAACAAAACTAAAACACACACAACACATACATCATCCAAACTATCACAAAACCCACACCCCTATCACTCTATCCCAACCCTTTCTAAAAACTCACATTAAATCATATTAACATCACATCAAAATCATCCTTCATACCCACCTACAACTTATCTATCCTCTTCAACTTACATCCCTCCTCTTCCTCCCTCCTCTTCATCCCTCCTCTTCCTCCCTCCTCTTCATCCCTCCTCTTCATCCCTCCTCTTCATCCCTCCTCTTCATCCCTCCTCTTCCTCCCTCCTCTTCATCCTCCTCTTCATCCCTCCTCTTCATCCTCCTCTTCATCCCTCCTCTTCATCCCTCCTCTTCATCCCTCCTCTTCATCCCTCCTCTTCATCCTCCTCTTCATCCCTCCTCTTCATCCCTCCTCTTCATCCCTCCTCTTCATCCCTCCTCTTCCTCCCTCCTCTTCATCCCTCCTCTTCATCCCTCCTCTTCATCCCTCCTCTTCATCCCTCCTCTTCATCCCTCCTCTTCATCCCTCCTCTTCATCCCTCCTCTTCATCCCTCCTCTTCATCCCTCCTCTTCATCCCTCCTCTTCATCCCTCCTCTTCATCCCTCCTCTTCATCCCTCCTCTTCATCCCTCCTTCTCCCTCCTTCATCCCTCCTCTTCATCCTCCTCTTCTCCCTCCTCTTCATCCCTCCTCTTCATCCCTCCTCTTCATCCCTCCTCTTCATCCCTCCTCTTCATCCCTCCTCTTCATCCCTCCTCTTCATCCCTCCTCTTCATCCCTCCTCTTCATCCCTCCTCTTCATCCTCCTCTTCATCCCTCCTCTTCATCCCTCCTCTTCATCCCTCCTCTTCATCCCTCCTCTTCATCCCTCCTCTTCATCCCTCCTCTTCATCCCTCCTCTTCCTCCCTCCTCTTCATCCCTCCTCTTCATCCCTCCTCTTCCTCCCTCCTCTTCCTCCCTCCTCTTCATCCCTCCTCTTCATCCCTCCTCTTCATCCTCCTCTTCATCCCTCCTCTTCCTCCCTCCTCTTCATCCCTCCTCTTCTTCCCTCCTCTTCATCCCTCCTCTTCCTCCCTCCTCTTCCTCCCTCCTCTTCTTCCCTCCTCTTCATCCCTCCTCTTCCTCCCTCCTCTTCATCCTTCCTCTTCCTCCCTCCTCTTCTTCCCTCCTCTTCATCCCTCCTCTTCATCCCTCCTCTTCCTCCCTCCTCTTCCTCCCTCCTCTTCATCCAGTCCCAGAGAGACATGCCTCTCCTAATTACGTAACGAAGCTCTTGAATGGGATCGGCTGTATGCGAGCTCTGAGAGTCAGACGAGTGTCTCCCTGTCTCGTCCACAGACTTCCCTTTCATGTCTGTGCGCGTCCACTCAGCCGGGTCAGATGCACATGTGGGGGGAATACTTAAACTGAAAGACATGTACAACAGAGATGTGCGGGCTTTTTGAAAGCTCCTGAAAGCTGTGATACATCGGGTTTGGTTTCTACACGCGTTGAATCCATCGTTCATCACCGCACTCGGCCGACCGTCTCGTGGGTTGACGCCGTGAAGGATCGGTCTCGTGTGTGTCCTAACAAGGTTTAACGGTTGTTGCATCAGGACGGGAGAGCTTTTCTAAATTCGTTCCAGTTTCCGTTCACCTCGTAGCTTCTGCGGGAGTTTGACTCGCCCGCATGTGAAGGATCTGATTGGTTAACGAACAGCTGAGTGATGTCGCTGGGCAGATTTTAAATGCACTGTAACTTTTAGTGATGTATATCTTTTTAATTATCTTTGCTTTTTAATGTTTTAAATGCCATTTTCTTAATGTCTTTCATTGTTGTGAAGCACTTTGAATTGTCTTGTGTTGAAAGGTGCTGTGTATAAACTTGCCTTACCTTACCATGTGTTTTTAAAAAACGTTTAAATAATTAATAAATATTAACATTAATAATACATCGCCTACGGTCATGAAGGATGGGTCCTGACCGAAAGAACGAGGTCCAAGGATACAAGCGGCCGAGATGGGTTTCCTCCGCCGGGTTTCCTCCGCAGGGTGGCTGGCGTCTCCCTTAGGGATAAGGTGAGGAGTTCGGTCATCAGGGAGGGACTCGGAGTTGAGCCGCTCCTCCTTCGCGTCGAAAGGAGCCAGTTGAGGTGGTTCGGCACCTAGTTAGGATGCCACCTGGTAAGGATGCCACCTAGTTAGGATGCCACCTAGTTAGGATGCCACCTGGGCGCCTCCCTAGCGAGGTGCTCCAGGCACGTCCAGCTGGGAGGAGACCGAGGGGTAGACCTAGGACCAGGTGGAGGGACTATATCTCTTCTGGCCTGGGAGCGCCTCGGGACCCCCTAGTCAGAGCTGGTTGATGAGGGGAAAGGGAAGTTTGGGGCTCTCTGCTGTAACGAGACCTCGAGACCCGACAAAAGCTGAAATACCAGAACATTTGACAATAAAAACCCTGAACAAAAGATAACTAGATATAGTTAATATCTTAAAGGAAAAGGCACTGAAACAACTGAAGCATTGACTTTAATTAAATGTGTTATGTCACCACATTTCACATCACTGTATTGGGTTGGATGAAAGCAATAATATTAAGTTGAACCGATTTCGTCTCTCCGGGCTCTGAACCTTTTGACCCCGTTTCCACCAATTGGTTTCGTCTGGAGCCGCAACACATATTTGAGAGCTTATAAAGTTGTATATATTTATTATTTATTACATTATAGAAAACTGTTCACCTCTAATGATCAACAAAGAACTCTTATAAGGAGAATAAAGGCGCGGGACCGTAGCAGGATGTGACGCATATTTTAGTTGGCCTAATTAAAACCGTTACAAAAGAAAAATTATGTAATAATAATAATAATGCATTTGGTGCAGAGCGGTGAAGGCTCTAGACCCCATGGTGGTTAGACGGGAGGGGGGTGCAGAGCGGCTGAAGGCTCTAGACCCCATGGTGGTTAGACGGAAGGGGGGTGCAGAGCGGCTGAAGGCTCTAGACCCCATGGTGGTTAGACGGGAGGGGGGTGCAGAGCGGCTGAAGGCTCTAGACCCCATGGTGGTCAGACGGGAGGGGGGTGCAGAGCGGCTGAAGGCTCTAGACCCCATGGTGGTTAGACGGGAGGGGGGTGCAGAGCGGCGAAGGCTCTAGACCCCATGGTGGTTAGACGGGAGGGGGGTGCAGAGCGGCTGAAGGCTCTAGACCCCATGGTGGTTAGACGGGAGGGGGGTGCAGAGCGGCGAAGGCTCTAGACCCCATGGTGGTTAGACGGGAGGGGGGTGCAGAGCGGCTGAAGGCTCTAGACCCCATGGTGGTTAGACGGGAGGGGGGTGCAGAGCGGCTGAAGGCTCTAGACCCCATGGTGGTTAGACGGGAGGGGGGTGCAGAGCGGCGAAGGCTCTAGACCCCATGGTGGTTAGACGGGAGGGGGGTGCAGAGCGGCTGAAGGCTCTAGACCCCATGGTGGTTAGACGGGAGGGGGGTGCAGAGCGGCTGAAGGCTCTAGACCCCATGGTGGTTAGACGGGAGGGGGGTGCAGAGCGGCTGAAGGCTCTAGACCCCATGGTGGTTAGACGGGAGGGGGGTGCAGAGCGGCTGAAGGCTCTAGACCCCATGGTGGTTAGACGGGAGGGGGGTGCAGAGCGGCTGAAGGCTCTAGACCCCATGGTGGTTAGACGGGAGGGGGGTGCAGAGCGGCTGAAGGCTCTAGACCCCATGGTGGTTAGACGGGAGGGGGGTGCAGAGCGGCTGAAGGCTCTAGACCCCATGGTGGTTAGACGGAAGGGGGGTGCAGAGCGGCGAAGGCTCTAGACCCCATGGTGGTTAGACGGAAGGGGGGTGGAGAGCGGCTGAAGGCTCTAGACCCCATGGTGGTTAGACGGGAGGGGGGTGCAGAGCGGCTGAAGGCTCTAGACCCCATGGTGGTTAGACGGGAGGGGGGTGTAGAGCGGCTGAAGGCTCTAGACCCCATGGTGGTTAGACGGGAGGGGGGTGCAGAGCGGCTGAAGGCTCTAGACCCCATGGTGGTCAGACGGGAGGGGGGTGCAGAGCGGCTGAAGGCTCTAGACCCCATGGTGGTCAGACGGGAGGGGGGGTGCAGAGCGGCTGAAGGCTCTAGAGCCCATGGTGGTTAGATGGGAGGGGGGTGCAGAGCAGAGCAGCGAAGGCTCTAGACCCCATGGTGGTCAGACGGGAGGGGGGTGCAGAGCGACGAAGGCTCTAGAGCCCATGGTGGTTAGACGGGAGGGGGGTGCAGAGCAGAGCGGCGAAGGCTCTAGACCCCATGGTGGTTAAACGGGAGGGGGTGCAGAGCGGCGAAGGCTCTAGACCCCATGGTGGTCAGACGGGAGGGGGGTGCAGAGCGGCAAAGGCTCTAGACCCCATGGTGGTTAGACGGGAGGGGGGTGCAGAGCGGCAAAGGCTCTAGACCCCATGGTGGTTAGACGGAAGGGGGGTGCAGAGCGGCGAAGGCTCTAGACCCCATGGTGGTTAGACGGAAGGGGGGTGGAGAGCGGCTGAAGGCTCTAGACCCCATGGTGGTTAGACGGGAGGGGGGTGCAGAGCGGCAAAGGCTCTAGACCCCATGGTGGTTAGACGGGAGGGGGGGTGCAGAGCGGCAAAGGCTCTAGACCCCATGGTGGTTAGACGGAAGGGGGGTGCAGAGCGGCGAAGGCTCTAGACCCCATGGTGGTTAGACGGAAGGGGGGTGGAGAGCGGCTGAAGGCTCTAGACCCCATGGTGGTTAGACGGGAGGGGGGTGCAGAGCGGCTGAAGGCTCTAGACCCCATGGTGGTTAGACGGGAGGGGGGTGCAGAGCGGCTGAAGGCTCTAGACCCCATGGTGGTTAGACGGGAGGGGGGTGTAGAGCGGCTGAAGGCTCTAGACCCCATGGTGGTTAGACGGGAGGGGGGTGTAGAGCGGCTGAAGGCTCTAGACCCCATGGTGGTTAGACGGGAGGGGGGTGCAGAGCGGCTGAAGGCTCTAGACCCCATGGTGGTCAGACGGGAGGGGGGGTGTAGAGCGGCTGAAGGCTCTAGACCCCATGGTGGTTAGACGGAAGGGGGGTGCAGAGCGGCGAAGGCTCTAGACCCCATGGTGGTTAGACGGAAGGGGGGTGGAGAGCGGCTGAAGGCTCTAGACCCCATGGTGGTTAGACGGGAGGGGGGTGCAGAGCGGCTGAAGGCTCTAGACCCCATGGTGGTTAGACGGGAGGGGGGTGTAGAGCGGCTGAAGGCTCTAGACCCCATGGTGGTTAGACGGGAGGGGGGTGCAGAGCGGCTGAAGGCTCTAGACCCCATGGTGGTCAGACGGGAGGGGGGTGCAGAGCGGCAAAGGCTCTAGACCCCATGGTGGTTAGACGGGAGGGGGGTGCAGAGCGGCAAAGGCTCTAGACCCCATGGTGGTTAGACGGAAGGGGGGTGCAGAGCGGCGAAGGCTCTAGACCCCATGGTGGTTAGACGGAAGGGGGGTGGAGAGCGGCTGAAGGCTCTAGACCCCATGGTGGTTAGACGGGAGGGGGGTGCAGAGCGGCAAAGGCTCTAGACCCCATGGTGGTTAGACGGGAGGGGGGTGCAGAGCGGCAAAGGCTCTAGACCCCATGGTGGTTAGACGGAAGGGGGGTGCAGAGCGGCGAAGGCTCTAGACCCCATGGTGGTTAGACGGAAGGGGGGGTGGAGAGCGGCTGAAGGCTCTAGACCCCATGGTGGTTAACGGGAGGGGGGTGCAGAGCGGCTGAAGGCTCTAGACCCCATGGTGGTTAGACGGGAGGGGGGTGCAGAGCGGCTGAAGGCTCTAGACCCCATGGTGGTCAGACGGGAGGGGGGTGCAGAGCGGCTGAAGGCTCTAGACCCCATGGTGGTCAGACGGGAGGGGGGTGCAGAGCGGCTGAAGGCTCTAGACCCCATGGTGGTCAGACGGGAGGGGGGTGCAGAGCGGCTGAAGGCTCTAGACCCCATGGTGGTCAGACGGGAGGGGGGGTGCAGAGCGGCTGAAGGCTCTAGAGCCCATGGTGGTTAGACGGGAGGGGGGTGCAGAGCAGAGCAGCGAAGGCTCTAGACCCCATGGTGGTCAGACGGGAGGGGGGTGCAGAGCGACGAAGGCTCTAGAGCCCATGGTGGTTAGACGGGAGGGGGGTGCAGAGCAGAGCGGCGAAGGCTCTAGACCCCATGGTGGTTAAACGGGAGGGGGTGCAGAGCGGCGAAGGCTCTAGACCCCATGGTGGTTAGACGGGAGGGGGGTGCAGAGCGGCTGAAGGCTCTAGACCCCATGGTGGTTAGACGGGAGGGGGGTGCAGAGCGGCTGAAGGCTCTAGACCCCATGGTGGTTAGACGGGAGGGGGGTGCAGAGCGGCTGAAGGCTCTAGACCCCATGGTGGTTAGACGGGAGGGGGGTGCAGAGCGGCGAAGGCTCTAGACCCCATGGTGGTCAGACGGGAGGGGGGTGCAGAGCGGCGAAGGCTCTAGACCCCATGGTGGCTAGACGGGAGGGGGGTGCAGAGCGGCAAAGGCTCTAGACCCCATGGTGGTTAAACGGAAGTGGGGTGCAGAGCGGCGAAGGCTCTAGACCCCATGGTGGTTAGACGGGAGGGGGGTGCAGAGCGGCGAAGGCTCTAGACCCCATGGTGGTTAGACGGGAGGGGGGTGCAGAGCAGAGCGGCGAAGGCTCTAGACCCCATGGTGGTTAGACGGGAGGGGGGTGCAGAGCGGCTGAAGGCTCTAGGCCCCATGGTGGTTAGACGGGAGGGGGGTGCAGAGCGGCTGAAGGCTCTAGGCCCCATGGTGGTTGGACGGGAGGGGGGTGCAGAGCGGCGAAGGCTCTAGACCCCATGGTGGTTAGACGGGAGGGGGGTGCAGAGCGGCTGAAGGCTCTAGACCCCATGGTGGTTAGACGGGAGGGGGGTGCAGAGCGGCTGAAGGCTCTAGGCCCCATGGTGGTTAGACGGGAGGGGGGTGCAGAGCGGCTGAAGGCTCTAGACCCCATGGTGGTTAGACGGGAGCGGGGTGCAGAGCGGTGAAGGCTCTAGACCCCATGGTGGTTGGACGGGAGGGGGGGTGCAGAGCGGTGAAGGGTCTAGACCCCATGGTGGTTAGACGGGAGGGGGGTGCAGAGCGGCTGAAGGCTCTAGGCCCCATGGTGGTTAGACGGGAGGGGGGTGCAGAGCAGAGCGGCGAAGGCTCTAGACCCCATGGTGGTTAAACGGGAGGGGGTGCAGAGCGGCGAAGGCTCTAGACCCCATGGTGGTCAGACGGGAGGGGGGTGCAGAGCGGCAAAGGCTCTAGACCCCATGGTGGTTAGACGGGAGGGGGGTGCAGAGCGGCAAAGGCTCTAGACCCCATGGTGGTTAGACGGAAGGGGGGTGCAGAGCGGCGAAGGCTCTAGACCCCATGGTGGTTAGACGGAAGGGGGGTGGAGAGCGGCTGAAGGCTCTAGACCCCATGGTGGTTAGACGGGAGGGGGGTGCAGAGCGGCAAAGGCTCTAGACCCCATGGTGGTTAGACGGGAGGGGGGTGCAGAGCGGCAAAGGCTCTAGACCCCATGGTGGTTAGACGGAAGGGGGGTGCAGAGCGGCGAAGGCTCTAGACCCCATGGTGGTTAGACGGAAGGGGGGTGGAGAGCGGCTGAAGGCTCTAGACCCCATGGTGGTTAGACGGGAGGGGGGTGCAGAGCGGCTGAAGGCTCTAGACCCCATGGTGGTTAGACGGGAGGGGGGTGCAGAGCGGCTGAAGGCTCTAGACCCCATGGTGGTTAGACGGGAGGGGGGTGTAGAGCGGCTGAAGGCTCTAGACCCCATGGTGGTTAGACGGGAGGGGGGTGTAGAGCGGCTGAAGGCTCTAGACCCCATGGTGGTTAGACGGGAGGGGGGTGCAGAGCGGCTGAAGGCTCTAGACCCCATGGTGGTCAGACGGGAGGGGGGTGTAGAGCGGCTGAAGGCTCTAGACCCCATGGTGGTTAGACGGAAGGGGGGGTGCAGAGCGGCGAAGGCTCTAGACCCCATGGTGGTTAGACGGAAGGGGGGGTGGAGAGCGGCTGAAGGCTCTAGACCCCATGGTGGTTAGACGGGAGGGGGGTGCAGAGCGGCTGAAGGCTCTAGACCCCATGGTGGTTAGACGGGAGGGGGGTGTAGAGCGGCTGAAGGCTCTAGACCCCATGGTGGTTAGACGGGAGGGGGGGTGCAGAGCGGCTGAAGGCTCTAGACCCCATGGTGGTCAGACGGGAGGGGGGTGCAGAGCGGCTGAAGGCTCTAGACCCCATGGTGGTCAGACGGGAGGGGGGTGCAGAGCGGCTGAAGGCTCTAGAGCCCATGGTGGTTAGACGGGAGGGGGGTGCAGAGCAGAGCAGCGAAGGCTCTAGACCCCATGGTGGTCAGACGGGAGGGGGGTGCAGAGCGACGAAGGCTCTAGAGCCCATGGTGGTTAGACGGGAGGGGGGTGCAGAGCAGAGCGGCGAAGGCTCTAGACCCCATGGTGGTTAAACGGGAGGGGGTGCAGAGCGGCGAAGGCTCTAGACCCCATGGTGGTCAGACGGGAGGGGGGTGCAGAGCGGCAAAGGCTCTAGACCCCATGGTGGTTAGACGGGAGGGGGGTGCAGAGCGGCAAAGGCTCTAGACCCCATGGTGGTTAGACGGAAGGGGGGTGCAGAGCGGCGAAGGCTCTAGACCCCATGGTGGTTAGACGGAAGGGGGGTGGAGAGCGGCTGAAGGCTCTAGACCCCATGGTGGTTAGACGGGAGGGGGGTGCAGAGCGGCAAAGGCTCTAGACCCCATGGTGGTTAGACGGGAGGGGGGTGCAGAGCGGCAAAGGCTCTAGACCCCATGGTGGTTAGACGGAAGGGGGGTGCAGAGCGGCGAAGGCTCTAGACCCCATGGTGGTTAGACGGAAGGGGGGGTGGAGAGCGGCTGAAGGCTCTAGACCCCATGGTGGTTAACGGGAGGGGGGTGCAGAGCGGCTGAAGGCTCTAGACCCCATGGTGGTTAGACGGGAGGGGGGTGCAGAGCGGCTGAAGGCTCTAGACCCCATGGTGGTCAGACGGGAGGGGGGTGCAGAGCGGCTGAAGGCTCTAGACCCCATGGTGGTCAGACGGGAGGGGGGGTGCAGAGCGGCTGAAGGCTCTAGACCCCATGGTGGTCAGACGGGAGGGGGGTGCAGAGCGGCTGAAGGCTCTAGAGCCCCATGGTGGTTAGACGGGAGGGGGGTGCAGAGCAGAGCAGCGAAGGCTCTAGACCCCATGGTGGTCAGACGGGAGGGGGGTGCAGAGCGACGAAGGCTCTAGAGCCCCATGGTGGTTAGACGGGAGGGGGGTGCAGAGCGGCGAAGGCTCTAGACCCCATGGTGGTTAAACGGGAGGGGGGTGCAGAGCGGCGAAGGCTCTAGACCCCATGGTGGTTAGACGGGAGGGGGGTGCAGAGCGGCTGAAGGCTCTAGACCCCATGGTGGTTAGACGGGAGGGGGGTGCAGAGCGGCTGAAGGCTCTAGACCCCATGGTGGTTAGACGGGAGGGGGGTGCAGAGCGGCTGAAGGCTCTAGACCCCATGGTGGTTAGACGGGAGGGGGGTGCAGAGCGGCGAAGGCTCTAGACCCCATGGTGGTCAGACGGGAGGGGGGTGCAGAGCGGCGAAGGCTCTAGACCCCATGGTGGCTAGACGGGAGGGGGGTGCAGAGCGGCAAAGGCTCTAGACCCCATGGTGGTTAAACGGGAGTGGGGGTGCAGAGCGGCGAAGGCTCTAGACCCCATGGTGGTTAGACGGGAGGGGGGTGCAGAGCGGCGAAGGCTCTAGACCCCATGGTGGTTAGACGGGAGGGGGGTGCAGAGCAGAGCGGCGAAGGCTCTAGACCCCATGGTGGTTAGACGGGAGGGGGGTGCAGAGCGGCTGAAGGCTCTAGGCCCCATGGTGGTTAGACGGGAGGGGGGTGCAGAGCGGCTGAAGGCTCTAGACCCCATGGTGGTTAGACGGGAGCGGGGGTGCAGAGCGGTGAAGGCTCTAGACCCCATGGTGGTTGGACGGGAGGGGGGTGCAGAGCGGTGAAGGGTCTAGACCCCATGGTGGTTAGACGGGAGGGGGGTGCAGAGCGGCTGAAGGCTCTAGACCCCATGGTGGTTAGGACAATAAATAGTCCTACAAATATTTTAATTTTATTTCCTTCTTATCGTTGTCTGAGCTCACGGGAGCCGGAGCAGAGCGCCTGGAGAGCCGCGGGTTGCCGACCCCTCGCCTAAAACAGCTGTGTGACATCCCACATGTAATTAAAGTCGATGTTTGTTCAGTGTACAGATAAACTCGCCTATAAACTACATTTAAGCTTAGAAAGCTCCATTAGAGGAGTCGGAGTTAATGACCGTAATAAATGCGTTCCATTGATGCTCCTTGCCTTCGATCCATCCAGACGGAAAGGAGGTCGGGTGATCGGAATCCTGCAGAAAGAGGGGTTTGTTTCGCTGCCGATGAACTGGCATGGCAGCGGTTCAAATCCCCGTTCTCTGGGCGCACGGAAAGAACGTTCCGACAGCTTTACGTACAAAAAAATCCACGTTAAAGTCAATAAAACGCGTAAACAAAGAAAGATGATAGTAAATGAAATCAGGATTATTCCAGTGATATCTCTCAGACGGGTTCGAGGGCCGTTGCGTCTACATTTAACAGAAAACACACAAAAGGCCAAACTCGAGACCACAAATCCAATGTTGTGATGAAGTCTTCTGTCCCGCCTACTGTTAAGAAGTACTTTGACTTTAGGGTCAAAGGAGAGTGTGTGTGAGGAGGTCGTGTGACAGTGACTGTTTCTGCTCTCATTTCTTTCCTTCTTTACTCTTAATACCTGATTTATTCTAAAAATACTTGATTCCCACTTATACAGAATAGTCGTTACACCCTTCCCTATGATTTAAATACGTCTTTAAGGTGCGGGAATGAGTCCTCAAGCCCCGACATGACACAGCGTTTCAGTCCAGAGTTCCCATTGCTCTCTCTCTCTCGTGAGGAGGCGTAGAAATACTCATCAGGCGCGTTCACACCGCAGTACTAGTTCTTATTTCGGAAAAATGATGTACTGAAGTCGATGGAGAGAGAAAAGTTATTTCGATCCCGTTTGAATTGTGCCACGAGTTACACACGTGATGTTTGTCCATTTCAAATCACTCCAAGTCTGGGCGCGTTGGGAGCTGCACACACGGGGAGTTAGTCGGTTCTGAGAGCCAGCACGCGGGACCGGGACTCTGGGACTTGTAGTCTTTCTAGTTGCGTGTTTTTCATCGTCTTATATTTCAACAGTTTTACGACAAACTGTGACTTTTTTGACGCGGAAATGATTTATTTAAAGATTGACGAACATCACGTGTGTAACTCGTGGCACGATTCAAACGGGATGGAAAGATACGTTTCCTCTCTCCGTTGACTTCGATGCGTGATGTTTCCGAAAGAAGGTCCCGATGGAGCGGAAGTAGAGGGCGGGACTTCGCCTCTCTGCGGTGGTTTGTAGGTAAAGATAAATACATAAAAAGACCTTCACAGAGCGGAGGATTTACAGAACAAAAACTCACAAATTAATGATTAAAAAAAGTCAGACAACACAACTTATTCTCGTAAAGGCACCGCGTTCGTATATGACTCTAAAATCATTAATAATCAATGTTTATGTATAGCCCAATATCACAAATGTTACATTTGTCTCAGTGGACTTCACAGTTTGTACAGAATATCAGTATGACAATACGACACCCTCTGTCCTCAGACCCTCTGTCCTTAGACCCTCTGTCCTTAGACACTCTATCCTTAGACACTCTATCCTTAGACCCTCTGTCCTCAGACCCTCTGTCCTCAGACCCTCTGTCCTCAGACCCTCTGTCCTCAGACCCTCTGTCCTTAGAGCCTCTGTCCTCAGACCCTCTGTCCTTACACCCTCTGTCCTCAGACCCTCTGTCCTCAGACCCTCTGTCCTCAGACCCTCTGTCATTAGACCCTCTGTCCTTAGACCCTCTGTCCTCAGACCCTCTGTCCTTAGACCCTCTGTCCTCAGACCCTCTGTCCTCAGACCCTCTGTCCTCAGACCCTCTGTCCTTAGAGCCTCTGTCCTCAGACCCTCTGTCCTTACACCCTCTGTCCTCAGACCCTCTGTCCTCAGACCCTCTGTCCTTAGAGCCCTCTGTCCTCAGACCCTCTGTCCTTACACCCTCTGTCCTCAGACCCTCTGTCCTCAGACCCTCTGTCCTCAAACCCTCTGTCCTTAGACCCTCTGTCATTAGACCCTCTGTCCTTAGACCCTCTGTCCTCAGACCCTCTGTCCTCAGACCCTCTGTCCTTAGACACTCTATCCTTAGACCCTCTGTCCTTAGACCCTCTGTCCTTAGACCCTCTGTCCTCAGACCCTCTGTCCTTAGACCCTCTGTCCTCAGACCCTCTGTCCTTAGACCCTCTGTCCTCAGACCCTCTGTCCTTACACCCTCTGTCCTCAGACCCTCTGTCCTCAGACCCTCTGTCCTCAAACCCTCTGTCCTTAGACCCTCTGTCCTTAGACCCTCTGTCCTCAGACCCTCTGTCCTTAGACCCTCTGTCCTCAGACCCTCTGTCCTCAGACCCTCACACCGTACAAGGAACCACTTCCAGTAAACCCACAGTCTAAGGGAACATGGAGAAACCTCAGGGAGAGCAGCAGAGGAGGATCCTCTCCAGGACGGACAGACTGCAATAGATGCCGTGTGGAAATTGAAGAGATAATACATTTGCAACATAGGTAGTCCAGATGTTTGGAAATGCATGTGTGTGTAATAGTGGAAAGACGGGAAAACCATCCAAGACCGACAACACCTATATAGTTGAGTTGTGTTATCCCCCGTTTTCATTTTGAAACCCTATAGTCGTGCCAGTCGTGTTGCATCGATGGGTCTCTGATGGGAGAGAGGAATGCGTGGCTGCACAGACATTATAATGCAGGTCTCTAAAGTCTCGTCTCCTTCAGATCCGTCTCACTGCCTCATGTCCAAGTCCAGTCCTCAGAAGCTCCTCAGAGGCCATCGAGCTGTGAAACACAACGGGCAGATGTTCGGCTTAACGGACACGATGCGGAGCGTCTCCTGTTCGATGAAACTCTACATGACGGCGTATTGAAGAGTGGAGGCTCCTCGATGAAGCCAGTGTGTGTTTGGGAGGAGGGAAGAAGCTTGGGAGCGATGAGCTTCCATCAAACTGAAAGTGGGAAAAACCCAGAGAAGGAAGTCGATACTTAAATGAGACTTGATGATTTACTACAAACCAGCTTTTGTCCACTTGAAGATCGCTCCATGTTCTTCGTTGTTTTGTTTTCATTTTGAAACCCTAAAGAACGAGATTATTTGTACAAATTCAAACTGTAATATCCATTATTTCTGCATTTAAAAGTATGTCTTGTGTTAATAAGACGATAGAAGATTCATAATGGCTTCATAATCCTAATTTAAGATTATAAGACATTATTAGCAACCTGCTACTATAAATATAAACCCATTATCTACAAGTGTTTTCTGTAAAGCTTTATGATAAAGTGATAGTTTTAAAACACAGGGGAAAGGCCCTTATGAGAGAGCTGTTATTAGTGTGTGTTAATAAGACTTTATAAGAACTCATAATCCATTATTTCTGCATTCAAAAGTCTGAAAGCAACTCTGCTAACTATTCCGTTGAGTTGTGGAGCTCCAGAGAAACGTGTACCGTACTTTTCGGACTATAAGCCGCGACTTTCCCCCCCATTGTTTGTGTACCGCTAACGGCCACTAGGGGACCTCCTGCATCTATGGATTTAACAGGTAAAATTAACCACCTTTAACGCTACGGGCTCTAGGACCGGTCCGCGCCCGCCACCTTTAAGCGGCGGGCTCCAGCAGGAAAAGCTGGAGGCCGGAAAAGAGCGGGACAGGTAGCGCGCCAACGTGAAAGTGGAACGAGAGACAGAACGAGAGCAAGACAGACGGACAGTTTGACGAACATCACGTGTGTAACTCGTGGCACGATTCAAACGGGATGGAAAGATACGTTTCCTCTCTCCGTTGACTTGTTTCCGAAAGAAGGTCCCATGGAGCGGAAGTAGAGGGCGGGACTTCGCCTCTCTGCGGTGGTGTGTAGGTAAAATAAATACATGCATAAAAGACCTTCACCGAGCGGAGGATTTACAGAACGAAAACTCACAAATTAATGATTAAAAAAAGCCAGATAACACAACTTATTCTCGTAAAGGCACCGCGTTCGTATATGACTCTAAAATCAATTAATCAATCAATGTTTATTTAGAGCCAATATCACAAATGTTACATTTGTCTCAGTGGACTTCACAGTTTGTACAGAATATCAGTATGACAATACGACACCCTCTGTCCTCAGACCCTCTGTCCTCAGACCCTCTGTCCTCAGACCCTCTGTCCTTAGACCCTCTGTCCTCAGACCCTCTGTCCTCAGACCCTCTGTCCTTAGACCCTCTGTCCTCAGACCCTCTGTCCTCAGACCCTCTGTCCTCAGACCCTCTGTCCTTAGACCCTCTGTCCTCAGACCCTCTGTCCTCAGACCCTCTGTCCTCAGACCCTCTGTCCTCAGACCCTCTGTCCTCAGACCCTCTGTCCTTAGACCCTCTGTCCTCAGACCCTCTGTCCTCAGACCCTCTGTCCTCAGACCCTCTGTCCTTAGAGCCTCTGTCCTCAGACCCTCTGTCCTCACACCCTCTGTCCTCAGACCCTCTGTCCTTAGAGCCTCTGTCCTCAGACCCTCTGTCCTTACACCCTCTGTCCTCAGACCCTCTGTCCTTAGAGCCTCTGTCCTCAGACCCTCTGTCCTTACACCCTCTGTCCTCAGACCCTCTGTCCTCAAACCCTCTGTCCTCAGACCCTCTGTCATTAGACCCTCTGTCCTTAGACCCTCTGTCCTCAGACCCTCTATCCTTAGACCCTCTGTCCTTAGACCCTCTGTCCTCAGACCCTCTGTCCTCAGACCCTCTGTCGTCAGACCCTCTGTCCTCAGACCCTCTGTCCTTAGAGCCCTCTGTCCTCAGACCCTCTGTCCTTACACCCTCTGTCCTCAGACCCTCTGTCCTCAGACCCTCTGTCCTCAGACCCTCTGTCCTTAGAGCCTCTGTCCTCAGACCCTCTGTCCTCACACCCTCTGTCCTCAGACCCTCTGTCCTTAGAGCCCTCTGTCCTCAGACCCTCTGTCCTTACACCCTCTGTCCTCAGACCCTCTGTCCTTAGAGCCCTCTGTCCTCAGACCCTCTGTCCTTACACCCTCTGTCCTCAGACCCTCTGTCCTCAAACCCTCTGTCCTCAGACCCTCTGTCATTAGACCCTCTGTCCTTAGACCCTCTGTCCTCAGACCCTCTATCCTTAGACCCTCTGTCCTTAGACCCTCTGTCCTCAGACCCTCTGTCCTCAGACCCTCTGTCGTCAGACCCTCTGTCCTCAGACCCTCTGTCCTTAGAGCCTCTGTCCTCAGACCCTCTGTCCTTACACCCTCTGTCCTCAGACCCTCTGTCCTCAGACCCTCTGTCCTCAGACCCTCTGTCCTTAGACCCTCTGTCCTCAGACCCTCTGTCCTCAGACCCTCTGTCCTCAGACCCTCTGTCCTTAGACCCTCTGTCCTCAGACCCTCTGTCCTTAGACCCTCTGTCCTCAGACCCTCTGTCCTCAGACCCTCTGTCCTCAGACACTCTATCCTTAGACACTCTATCCTTAGACCCTCTGTCCTTAGACCCTCTGTACTTAGACCCTCTGTCCTTAGACCCTCTGTCCTCAGACCCTCTGTCCTCAGACCCTCTGTCCTCAGACCCTCTGTCCTTAGAGCCTCTGTCCTCAGACCCTCTGTCCTTACACCCTCTGTCCTCAGACCCTCTGTCCTTAGAGCCTCTGTCCTCAGACCCTCTGTCCTTACACCCTCTGTCCTCAGACCCTCTGTCCTCAAACCCTCTGTCCTCAGACCCTCTGTCATTAGACCCTCTGTCCTTAGACCCTCTGTCCTCAGACCCTCTGTCCTTAGACCCTCTGTCCTTAGACCCTCTGTCCTCAGACCCTCTGTCCTCAGACCCTCTGTCCTTAGACCCTCTGTCCTCAGACCCTCTGTCCTCAGACCCTCTGTCCTCAGACCCTCACACCGTACAAGGAAACACTTCCAGAGAAACCCCAGTCTAAGGGAACATGGAGAAACCTCAGGGAGAGCAGCAGAGGAGGATCCTCTCCAGGACGGACAGACTGCAATAGATGCCGTGTGAAAATTGAAAAGACAATACATTTGCAACATAGGTAGTCCAGATGTTTGGAAATACATGTGTGTGTAATAGTGGAAAGACAGGAAAACCATCCAAGAACGACAACACCTATATATTTGAGTAGTGTTATCCCCCGTTTTCATTTTGAAACCCTATAGTCGTGCCAGTCGTGTTGCATCGATGGGTCTCTGATGGGAGAGAGGAATGCGTGGCTGCACAGACATTATAATGCGGGTCTCTAAAGTCTCGTCTCCTTCAGATCCGTCTCACTGCCTCATGTCCAAGTCCAGTCCTCAGATGCTCCTCAGAGGCCATCGAGCTGTGAAACACAACGGGCAGATGTTCAGCTTAACGGACACGATGCGGAGCGTTTCCTGTTCGATGAAACTCTACATGACGGCGTATTGAAGAGTGGAGGCTCCTCGATGAAGCCAGTGTGTGTTTGGGAGGAGGGAAGAAGCTTGGGAGCGATGAGCTTCCATCAAACTGAAAGTGGGAAAACCCCAGAGAAGGAAGTCGATACTTAAATGAGACTTGATGATTTACTACAAACCAGCTTTTGTCCACTTGAAGATCGCTCCATGTTCTTCGTTGTTAATTCAAACCAGAGACAAAGTCCTGAGTCCACTCCCGAGACGGAGACATGAACCCCCCGCTGCAGAGCTCTGTTTCCCGTGCAGCTTCCCAGAGGCTGGGATGAGTCCTGGAGGTGTCGTCAGGACCTGCAGACGGATCAGGCCTTCCTCCCCTCGGATGGTCCCCTGTCTCACAGACCTTTGGGCAGAAGTTCAGTTTCTGCTTGCCAGGCATTCTCTATTTGTGTGTGTGTGTGTGTAGGAGTGTGTGAGGCCGGCAGATGTATCCCTGTAAGGTTGACATCCGGTTTAAAATCAGTTCCTCTGTGCAGGAAGTTACGGTAAAGACACCATGTCCTCCCCAAAGTGAGACGAAAGACACACAGGGACATCTTTGTTCTGCGGCTGCAGCGAGGCGTCCTGCAGGTCCGTCAAGAGGCCTAAATCAGGCCTTAAATGCTATTTAAAGACCTTAAGTCCATCTTTCAAGAGCTGTCTAGATCAGTGCTTCTCAAACTTTTTCATACCAAGGACTTAACCAATACAAAAACACTCGCGGACCACCTAACTCCACAAATATACAAAATTACATCGTTTTTCTAGAACAGATTACAAATCGCCTGAATATGGTACAAACAGGTGGCACCATGTGTGATGAAGGTGTTGCGCTGGGCTATATCATGCAACTAAAAGTGAAACTTAAGCTCGCTCCATTGCGGAGATATTCCCGCGAGAGTGCGGAAAACTCAAATTAATTAATTAATTTCAAATGTGAAATGTTACCAATATACTCGCGGACCACTAGGGGGCGCTCACGGACCACCAGGGGTCCGCGGACCGCACTTTGAGAAGCACTGGTCTAGATTATAGACCAGTCATTCATGGCATACTAGACTCTAGAATGTCCTAAAAGGTTTGCTTTAAGTTAAATATAACTTGCGTTCAGCTGAAGAAACCATGGCAACTAATCATTATCTCAACTGGATTAATAGTAAGGTCCAGGAACTGTCCAGTTTCTCAAAGTCCAACGTACAGTCTTTAGATGTCTTGTTCTGTTCGATGTGTTCTTAAACAGAGAAGAAGCACATCTGTGTATTTCAGAGGCTTAACGATCAATTAGGATTTAAAACGACCTGTCGACCAATTAACCAATTAGTCGTCTAAGCGCCGCAGCTCGATTGTTCAATGTCCACTTCCTTTCTCTTTGTCTTTTAATGCCTGCTTTAGCTGCTTTCCTTCCACACACACACACACACACACACACACACACACACACACACACACACTCTTTTCTGATTTAGCTGCTTCCCTTCCACACACACACACACACACACACACACGCACACACACACACATCACACACACTCTTTTCTGATTTAGCTGCTCCACACACAAACACACACAAACACACACACACACACACACACACACACACACACACACACTCTTTCTGATTTAGCTGCTTCCCACACACACACACACACACACACACACACACACACACACACACACACACACACGCACACACACACACACACACACACTTTTCTGATTTAGCTGCTCCCACACACACACACACACACACACACACACACACACACACACACACACACACACTAACGAGCATACCTTCACAGTCTAGCGATCACAATGGGCTCTGTGTGGGGAAACCTTTGTGTCTCCGGCTTTGAAAGCTTTTTTAATTTGTCACCAACAGCGAATTAGCAAACACTGAAACACCTGTCCTCCTCCTCCTCCTCCTCCTCCTCCTCCTCTCCTCCTCCTCCTCGTTGTTGTTGTTGTTGTTGTTGTTGTTGTTGTTGTTGTTTCCCCCGACATGTAAATCTGGTTTCCACATGTCTACACTTAAGTCGGAGTGGAGAAACACACGGGATCAGGACCGCAGAGTGAATCACTGCGGGACAAAAGAGGACGTTTGTCCGATGGACTCCTTTCAGCATGAACTGGTTACCGTGCCAACAACCTCCCATTAGGCCCAATCCCATTGTCTGGTTTTAAAAGAGCTGCTTTGGGGCTTTTATTTTGAAGGAGAGAACGATCCAGCAGCCGGAGGGACGGGGTTAATATTCTGATCAAAGCTCGGCACTCAGTCTACAAGGAAGGAACATCTGCAAGGACACGCATCACACACTAATGATACTACTTTCAATAACAGATGTGTCCGTTCCCAGTGGCCCGTTCCCAGTGGTCCGTTCCCAGTGGTCCGTTCCCAGTGGTCCGTTCCCAGTGGCGTAGTGGGGACTCTTCCACTGGGGGGGACGCTAGTTTAATGAGGTCATCACAAACGAGGCCACAAGTGCAGCTCTACAGAAAGTACCGCGATGCTTAGTCCTACTTTAGTTAGACGGCGCTGAGCTCAACACACACACACACACACACACACACACACACACACACACACACACACACACACACACACACTAAACCAGGGGTGGGGAACCTCCGGCCTCCGGTAATTTATATACACACGCAAAAAAGAAAAAGGCCCCCCTAGAGGAGGTTAGGACCCCCCTAGAGGAGGTTAGGTCCCCCCTAGAGGAGGTTAGGTCCCCCCTAGAGGAGGTTAGGTCCCCCCTAGAGGAGGTTAGGTCCCCCTAGAGGAGGTTAGGCCCCCCCTAGAGGAGGTGAGGTCCCCCCTAGAGGAGGTTAGGCCCCCCCTAGAGGAGGTTAGGTCCCCCCTAGAGGAGGTTAGCTCCCCCTAGAGGAGGTTAGGCCCCCCTAGAGGAGGTTAGGCCCCCCCTAGAGGAGGTGAGGCCCCCCCTAGAGAAGGTTAGGTCCCCCCTAGAGGAGGTTAGGCCCCCCCTAGAGGAGGTTAGGCCCCCCCTAGAGGAGGTTAGGTCCCCCTAGAGGAGGTTAGGCCCCCCTAGAGGAGGTTAGGCCCCCCCTAGAGGAGGTTAGGTCCCCCTAGAGGAGGTTAGGTCTCCCCTAGAAGAGGTTAGGTCCCCCCTAGAGGAGGTGAGGACCTCCTAGAGGAGGTTAGGCCCCCCCTAGAGGAGGTTAGGCCCCCCTAGAGGAGGTTAGGCCCCCCCTAGAGGAGGTTAGGCCCCCCTAGAGGAGGTTAGGTCCCCCCTAGAGGAGGTTAGGTCCCCCTAGAGGAGGTTAGGCCCCCCTAGAGGAGGTTAGGTCCCCCTAGAGGAGGTTAGGCCCCCCTAGAGGAGGTTAGGCCCCCCTAGAGGAGGTTAGGTCACACCTAGAGGAGGTTAGGTCCCCCCTAGAGGAGGTTAGCTCCCCCTAGAGGAGGTTAGGTCCCCCCTAGAGGAGGTTAGGTCCCCCTAGAGGAGGTTAGGTCCCCTCTAGAGGAGGTTAGCTCCCCCCTAGAGAAGGTTAGGTCCCCCCTAGAGGAGGTTAGGTCCCCCTAGAGGAGGTTAGGTCCCCCTAGAGGAGGTTAGCTCCCCCCTAGAGAAGGTTAGGTCCCCCCTAGAGGAGGTTAGGTCCCCCCTAGAGGAGGTTAGGTCCGCCCTAGAGGAGGTTAGGTCCCCCCTAGAGGAGGTTAGCTCCCCCTAGAGGAGGTTAGGTCCCCCCTAGAGGAGGTTAGGTCCCCCTAGAGGAGGTGAGGTCCCCCCTAGTGGAGGTTAGGTCCCCCCTAGAGGAGGTTAGGCCCCCCTAGAGGAGGTTAGGTCCCCCCTAGAGGAGGTTAGGTACCCCCTAGAGGAGGTTAGGACCCCCCTAGAGGAGGTTAGGTCCCCCCTAGAGGAGGTTAGGTCCCCCCAGAGGAGGTTAGGCCCCCCCTAGAGGAGGTTAGGCCCCCCCTAGAGGAGGTTAGGTCCCCCCTAGAGGAGGTTAGGTCCCCCTAGAGGAGGTTAGGTCCCCCCTAGAGGAGGTTAGGCCCCCCTAGAGGAGGTTAGGTCCCCCTAGAGGAGGTTAGGCCCCCCCTAGAGGAGGTTAGGTCCCCCCTAGAGGAGGTTAGGCCCCCCTAGAGGAGGTTAGGCCCCCTCTAGAGGAGGTTAGGCCCCCCCTAGAGGAGGTTAGGCCCCCCCTAGAGGAGGTTAGGTCCCCCCTAGAGGAGGTTAGGCCCCCCCTAGAGGAGGTTAGGTCCCCCCTAGAGGAGGTTAGGCCCCCCTAGAGGAGGTTAGCTCCCCCCGAGAGGAGGTTAGGTCCCCCCTAGAGGAGGTTAGGCCCCCCTAGAGGAGGTTAGCTCCCCCTAGAGGAGGTTAGTCCCCCCTAGAGGAGGTGAGGCCCCCCCTAGAGGAGGTTAGCTCCCCCTAGAGGAGGTTAGGTCCCCCCTAGAGGAGGTTAGGTCCCCCCTAGAGGAGGTTAGGTCCCCCTAGAGGAGGTGAGGTCCCCCCTAGAGGAGGTTAGGCCCCCCCTAGAGGAGGTTAGGCCCCCCCTAGAGGAGGTTAGGCCCCCCCTAGAGGGGGTTAGGCCCCCCTAGAGGAGATTAGGCCCCCCCTAGAGGAGGTTAGGCCCCCCTAGAGGAGGTTAGGCCCCCCCTAGAGGGGGTTAGGTCCCCCCTAGAGGAGGTTAGGCCCCCCTAGAGGAGGTTACACTTAAATCATGTCCACATAGGAAACTAAATAAATGTGCACACATCTTGTCTCCATATCTTTCTGTTGGGTGGTCACGCCACACCGTGCACGTGCAGAGGTTGCTGTTCCTCTGCACAGCATGAAATGAGTGCATGTGATTGTAGTGTAAGCAGAGGTCAGTAATCTGCAAGGCCCTCTGAGGATGTTGTAAACATTGAAATGGCCCTTGAGAGGAAAAAGGTTCCCCACCCTGCTCTAAACCACGGACACACCGGCACATAAGTTACATAAAGGCTGGAGCTACAGTATTATCTCTCTCTCTCTCCTCTCTCTCTCTCTCTCTCTCTCTCTTCCCCCCTCTCTCTCTCTCTCTCTCTCTCTCTCTCTTCCCCCCCCTCTCTCTCTCTCTCTCTCTCTCTCTCCCCCTCCCCTCTCTCTCTCCCTCTCTCTCTCTCTCTCTCTCTCTCTCTCTCTCCCTCCCTCTCCCTCTCTCTCTCTCCTCTCTCTCTCACTCTCTCTCTCTCCTCTCTCTCTTATTAAAACTCATAACAAACAAACAAAATTCCCAAAGTTGAAATAAACGAGACGACAAAGATAGTCTTCTTGTGCAACATTAATCTGGACTTGAGATGATTCTGATTAGGCCCAGCCCACAGGCATGGCGAATAAACGGATCTTGTATACACACCGCTTCGGCATTATTCCTGGCGCTCTATTTCTCTCACTCACTCACACACACACGCACACACACACACACACACACACACACACACACACACACACACACACACACACACACACAGAGACACACACACACACACACACACACACACACACACACACTGTCATTGCAAATAAGCAGACAGCGCGGGGCTCCAAATAAGTGGGGAATGGCGATCAACGACCACTACACCATTCAGCAGCACACACACTTTATTAAACAGCCCTGCAGACTGTGTGTGTGTGTGTGTGTGTGTGTGTGTGTGTGTGTGTGTGTGTGTTCCTCTGCCTCTCTTTCACTGTATTACTCTGAGTCCGGAGGAGGTGCAATATAGAAACATGGAGCAGGTTATTGAACCAGCTGTCACTCAGCTTTCCTGAGTCACCGTGTGTGTGTGTGTGTGTGTGTGTGTGTGTGTGTGTGTGCACCAAATAAAAAATCAGTGTGTGTACCCGACACACACTGATTTTTCTTTGGTGCTGTAGAAACCTGGACTTATGAGCACCCCGAGTCCTTTTCCTACCTCCATAGTTCCAGTCAGCTTCCACACACACACACACACACACACACACACACACACACACACACACACACACACACACACACACACACACACACACACACACACACACACGTTGATGGATGTCTCTTATTTCCAGCTCTCTCTCCCGAGACTCGGAGAATAACGTCTTCCTCTTCAGTCTCATTTTAAAGCGGCCTGGGAACCGTCGTCCTCCGGGAGCGCAGGACGACAGAGAGAGAGTGAAAGCGCTTCCCCTCTGTCTCGATTCACACACTTAACATGTCACACACACACGCACACACACACACACACACACACACACACACACACACACACACACACACACACACACACACCTCCTGTTCGTGCATTGGGGCTTAAGTAGAAATACTGAAGGACCTTAAGTGGTGACTTTTTGGCTGCAGACGGGGTCGCACACTAGCAAGCCACATGCACTCCTGGGAGCTAATGAAGTGTACAGTATATGCTACACACACACACGGCCAGGATGCGTTTAACTTTCTGAATATTGGGTGCAGATCAGAATGCTCCAAAGGGGGAACGCTCAGCTTGAAACACACAGAATAACTGACGGACGAGTCAAACGAGGAAGTAGAAGGACTCAAACGTGAAGCGCTTGGAATTGCCTTCTAAATATATGTGCCTCGCCTCCGACACCAAGACGTGATGCGTGTTCTGAGTGTCTACTCTTTATCTCTCCGCAGGTTTTTCTGCACCGCCTGGAGCAATACGCCGCCACCAGAATCGACAAGAACATCACGGAGGAGACGGTGAAGGTGAGGTCAGAGTGAGAGGCGAATATCGAGGATCTGGAGATGTGTTTTTATGCAGAAGGGGGTCCCACACCTTGGTGTTTGAGTCCAAGTTTCCTTCAGTCAAGGACTCGTCGTGTTGAATGTGTTATAATATCTATGTCCTACGAAGCAACCTTGTTTCTTTAATGCCCTCAAATATTAGGAAACAATATCAGTCTCGTACGTTTTCTCTCGTCATGTCCACGTAGCCCCGTCTAAGCGTCCCTAAGCGTCCTCGCTCCTCGCTGGCTGTCCGAGGCCGCGCCGCATTCCCCTTACAGTTGAGGACCTGTGGTAGTTACTATAGCAACGCAGTGTAGGCGGGGCTCCCGTCGAGCTCCCGCTGGATTCTATCGTCCCCGACGAGATGTAGTCACCTCCTCGGTCGACCACGGCGTGCTTTTCTTCGACGTTGCCGTTTTCGTAGCTCCTCCGTTTACAAAAATGCTGCAAGCTTGCTTCTAGATATATGTGCGACGCTAGGGATGATCTCGTGACGGTTCTCTCTGACCAATCAGCAGTCGAGAGTGTTGACATCACGAGTTCAGCCCTGGCCTGATAGAACCACGATGTTATGGGGCCGGACAAGAGGGGAACGTACCCGCTAGCCGGCGCTGCGCTATATGGAAAGGGCCACCAACAACTGGCCGCTTGAGGCCGCTTGAGGACGCTTGAGGACGCTTGAGGACGCTTGAGGCCGATTGAGGACGCTTGAGGACGCTTGAGGACGCTTGAGGCCGATTGAGGACGCTTGAGGACGCTTGAGGACGCCTGAACGGGGCCATTTTAGTCCTTTTTCCACTTAACTTGGAGACGTCTCTGAACACGTCTAAGCGAAACACACGGTGACAAGTGGAGCTTCTGCAGGATTCTTAATTTTACAGATGAATTGCTTCCATGACCTAGTGCACGAGTCGACTTCTACTTGCCTTTTGACTCTTTCTCTGCACACAGCGTTTTAGTCCAGGTTTCCTTTGATCTCTTATACACACTAGATTTAAAGCAGGATCCTTCGTGGAGAGACTCTCAGTTTTACAGATCTGACGGTAAATCAACTCGGTGGATATTATATTGAAACTGCAGTCGTGTTGAAGGCTGGATGTGTGAAATACTACCTAGGTCCCACAAACCAACCTTGTTCCTTTGATCCCTTCCTTAAGACTAAAGTAGGATGTTGCTTTGCTTTCAATCACCTGAGTTCCCCCTCTTCCTTTTGACCTCTTTATATTTCTTTTCTTGCTGAAGTCTTCTGTTGGAGGCGTGTCTCGGCTCCTCTGACGTAAACACATCCTTATCCTTGAACCAGCTCTGACATCAGATGCATTAGACTCTGCGTTTGAGTCCAAGTTCCCTTTAGTCGATGAGGAGTAGGGTTTTTATCCCGGCCTACAAACCAACTTGTTTCTTTAAACCCTCAAATATTAGGAAACAATATCAGCCTTTAGTCCTTTTTCCACTTCCTTGGAGACGTGTCTGAGCACATCCAAGAGAAACCCACGGTTACAAGTGGAGCTTCAACCACGATGTTATGGGGCCGGAAAAAGAGGGGAACGTACCCGCTAGCCGCGCTACGCTATATGGAAAGGCCACCAACAACTGGCCTGGCCGCTTGAGGACGCTTGAGGACGCTTTTGGACAATTGAGGACGCTTTTGGACAATTGAGGACGATTGAGGACGATTGAGGACGCTTGAGGACGCTTGAGGCCGATTGAGGACGCTTGAGGCCGCTTGAGGACGCTTGAGGCCGCATGAGGACGCTTGAGGCCGCTTGAGGACGATTGAGGACGCTTGAGGAGGACGCTTGAGGAGGACGCTTGAGGAGGCCGCTTGAGGCCGCTTGAGGCCGCTTGAGGAGGACGCTTGAGGACGCTTGAGGACGATTGAGGACGATTGAGGACGCTTGGGGACGCTTAGGGACGCTTGAGGACGCTTGAGGCCGCTTGAGGACGATTGAGGACGCTTGAGAGGCCGCTTGAGGACGCTTGAGGACGATTGAGGACGCTTGAGGATGATTGAGGACGCTTGAGGACGCTTGAGGACGCTTGAGGACGATTGAGGACGCTTGAGGACGATTGAGGACGCTTGAGGACGCTTGAGGACGCTTGAGGCCGATTGAGGACGCTTGAGGACGCTTGAGGCCGCTTGAGGACGCTTGAGGACGCTTGAACGGGGCTACCCGCTGCAGTGGAAATGCGCCATTTTAGTCCTTTTTCCACTCCCTTGGAGACGTGCCTGAGCACATCCAAGAGAAACCCACGGTTACGAGTGGAGCTTCTGCAGGACTCTTAGTTCACAGATCCATCACTGAACTTATCGGATGCATTCGACTCTTACTCGGCACACACACCTTACCCATGCAGTCGTTTGATCCACACGTGTCTGTTGTTCCGGCGCCGGGGACGTGTCTCTGGACGCGGCAGGGAAGCAGCTGTGAACGTAGTCTATTTAAAGCGCTGCAGGGTAACACAGGAGGTACACACTCGCTCAGACGGAGCTTCCTGACGTCCTTCAGAGTGTTTGGGAACACGCCGTGCTCTGGGTTCAGAGGGAGGAGTGTCGGCATCGAGCGGCTGGAGGACACGAGAGGAGAAGCGGTCTGCTCGAGGATGTTGAACGTTAGGATGATTTGAAAGTGAAAGGAACAATGTCCTAAAGCGCAAAAGAACTATATATCTAAAGGTGTGATTTATCTTCTCGTGCAGCTTTCCACTTTCAGACCAACCCAAACACCGCAGTCCCAAGTCCCAAGTTCCACGTCTATGTAACGTGCAGTCTTCCTGAAAAGCTTCGATGACCTGGTTGAAGCGTTGAAAGCATTCGTGTCTTGCATCTTACGCAACGTGAGGCATGTGTTCGGCAGTCGTTCAGACGGCTCTGGCTGCGGCGCCTCATTTCTCATGTTTCACCACAAAACAATCAAATCGGGATTAAAACAAAAGGCAGAAAAAGCAACACCAGATTTAACTCGATAATACTCTTTAAAGGGAGCGATCGAGCAAACTGCACTTTGTGATGTCTTTTAGGAACTCAGGCAGCGTCAGAAAATAAAACCCTCTCTCTTCCTCCGAACCCTACATCTTTTAAAAACGGGGGAACAACGAGCGGTTACAGATTCCATCCGAGGTGACGTCTGCGGACCCTCAGAGAGTTGCTATCAGAGAGAATGCCTGACGTGTTCTGGACGTCTTTGTTTACATTAGCCTCGCTAACACTCAGAGCTAGCACTCAGAGCTAACACTCAGAGCTAGCACTCAGAGCTAACACTCAGAGCTAACACTCAGAGCTAGCACTCGGAGCTAACACTCGGAGCTAGCACTCGGAGCTAACACTCGGAGCTAACACTCGGAGCTAGCACTCGGAGCTAACACTCGGAGCTAACACTCGGAGCTAGCACTCGGAGCTAACACTCGGAGCTAACACTCGGAGCTAGCACTCGGAGCTAACACTCGGAGCTAACACTCGGAGCTAGCACTCGGAGCTAACACTCGGAGCTAACACTCGGAGCTAGCACTCGGAGCTAACACTCGGAGCTAACACTCGGAGCTAGCACTCGGAGCTAACACTCGGAGCTAACACTCGGAGCTAGCACTCGGAGCTAACACTCGGAGCTAACACTCGGAGCTAACACTCAGAGCTAACACTCAGAGCTAGCACTCGGAGCTAACACTCGGAGCTAGCACTCGGAGCTAACACTCGGAGCTAACACTCGGAGCTAACACTCGGAGCTAACACTCGGAGCTAGCACTCGGAGCTAACACTCGGAGCTAACACTCGGAGCTAGCACTCGGAGCTAACACTCGGAGCTAACACTCGGAGCTAGCACTCGGAGCTAACACTCGGAGCTAACACTCGGAGCTAGCACTCGGAGCTAACACTCGGAGCTAACACTCGGAGCTAGCACTCGGAGCTAACACTCGGAGCTAACACTCGGAGCTAGCACTCGGAGCTAACACTCGGAGCTAACACTCGGAGCTAACACTCGGAGCTAACACTCAGAGCTAGCACTCAGAGCTAACACTCAGAGCTAACACTCAGAGCTAGCACTCAGAGCTAACCTGGGCTGAGAGAGCATGTGTGTTTTGAAAAGCAGGAAATAAAAAAGTGATAAACCCGCAAGAGAGAAAGCATTTTGAGCTCCATGCAGATTCAGAAATAATCCTTGATGTGGTTTAGAACAGGATGGCGTTTTATCGAAAGCAGAATTTAACTTCATCTCCGGTAGAATTCTGATCAGGCATTAGCTCCGCCTCCTCTTCTTTCTTTTTTTTCAAGCTAAGGACCCAAGATCCGCCTTTCTCTACTGGCGCGTTTCCACTGCAGGCCTCGCTCGGTTTGGTTAGGCCTCATTAGGCCCGGCCCACTTTAATGCTGCGCTTCCATTGCAGTTTAGGAACTGGGGCAGTAACCATAGTAACGCAGTGTAGGCGGAGCCGTGACGTCATCTTCAATGAGAGCCCCACAAAACCAACACAGCCGTTAGCCGTTAGCCGTTAGCCCTCAGAGCTACAGCTCCTCGTGTCTGTTCAGGAACCAGACAGAAGAGAAACCAGTCCAACCCACAGACTGCCTGTGTCGTGGAGAAGACAGTCTGCTTTCTGTCTGTAGGCCGTTGCTGTGAGTGTGGACGGTCGGAGCATATACAACGTTAGCTTAGCTGATCTCCATTCAGAAAACACGGTGTTTCTCTGCCGTCTGTCTGCAGACTCAAAGCGTTACCTCATGGTGTCACTAACCGGTATCAAACTTAACAGACATGTTCTGTATAGGTATGGCCCTACAATATATGTTTCAACTATAGCACGAAAGGTCCACTTTAGTTAAAGCCTTCTTTGTTCTGATCGTGGTTCCCCTTTAATATCTGACAACGAATTGGTCCCCATTAAAATATCTCTATTGAAGTTTGAAAAAATACCTCTTAAGCCCAGATGCCGTCTCACAGGAGCCCCACCCCTCAGTGACGCCTCTCGAAGCAGCCCCACCCCTCAGTGACGCCTCTCGAAGCAGCCCCACCCCTCAGTGACGCCTCTCGAAGCAGCCCCACCCCTCAGTGACGCCTCTCGAAGCAGTCTCACCCCTCAGTGACGCCTCTCGAAGCAGCCCCACCCCTCAGTGACGCCTCTCGAAGCAGCCCCACCCCTCAGTGACGCCTCTCGAAGCAGCCCCACCCCTCAGTGACGCCTCTCGAAGCAGCCCCACCCCTCAGTGACGCCTCTCGAAGCAGCCCCACCCCTCAGCGACGCCTCTCGAAGCAGCCCCACCCCTCAGTGACGCCTCTCGAAGCAGCCCCACCCCTCAGTGACGCCTCTCGAAGCAGCCCCACCCCTCAGTGACGCCTCTCGAAGCAGCCCCACCCCTCAGTGACGCCTCTCGAAGCAGCCCCACCCCTCAGTGACGCCTCTCGAAGCAGCCCCACCCCTCAGTGACGCCTCTCGAAGCAGCCCCACCCCTCAGTGACGCCTCTCGAAGCAGCCCCACCCCTCAGTGACGCCTCTCGAAGCAGCTCCCACCCCTCAGTGACGCCTCTCGAAGCAGCCCCACCCCTCAGTGACGCCTCTCGAAGCAGCCCCACCCCTCAGTGACGCCTCTCGAAGCAGCCCCACCCCTCAGTGACGCCTCTCGAAGCAGCCCCACCCCTCAGTGACGCCTCTCGAAGCAGCCCCACCCCTCAGCGTCAGTGTTGATAGAGAACAGCTGGCGGATATTAAAAACACTCGAATGTTAAACCCCGGTTCGGTGTGCGTTCCTCCCCCAGGTGTTGTTCTGTAACATCGAGGAGATCCTGGCGCTGCACAGAGACTTCCTGTCCATGGTGGAGGGTTTGATGCTGCCCGAACCCAACGCCATGCACGAGGTCGGACGCTGCTTCCTGCACTTTGTGAGTTACAGTACAATATATTATAACGCATTACGATGATCTGCTTTCTCCAACGAGACGCCACAGGCTCCTTCTCCTCTTCCTCCTTCTCCTCTTCCTTCCTTCTCTCCTCTTCCTCCTTCTCCTCTTCCTGCCTTCTCCTCTTCCTCCTTCTCCTCTTCCCGCCTTCTCCTCTTCCTCCTTCTCCTCTTCCTCCTTCTCCTCTTCCCGCCTTCTCCTCTTCCTCCTTCTCCTCTTCCTGCCTTCTCCTCTTCCTCCTTCTCCTCTTCCCGCCTTCTCCTCTTCCTCCTTCTCCTCTTCCTCCTTCTCCTCTTCCCGCCTTCTCCTCTTCCCGCCTTCTTCTCTTCCCGCCTTCTCCTCTTCTTCCTTCTCCTCTTCCTCCTTCTCCTCTTCCTCCTTCTCCTCTTCCCTCCTTCTTCTCTTCCTTCCTTCTCCTCTTCCTCCTTCTCCTCTTCCCTCTTCCTCCTCTTCCTCCTTCTCCTCTTCTTCCTTCTCCTCTTCCTTCCTTCTCCTCTTCCTCCTTCTCCTCTTCCTCCTTCTCCTCTTCTTCCTTCTCCTCTTCCTCCTTCTCCTCTTCTTCCTTCTCCTCTTCCTCCTTCTCCTCTTCCCTCCTTCTCCTCTTCCTCCTTCTCCTCTTCCCTCCTTCTCCTCTTCCTCCTTCTCCTCTTCCTTCCTTCTCCTCTTCCTTCCTTCTCCTCTTCCTTCCTTCTCCTCTTCCTCCTTCTCCTCTTCCTCCTTCTCCTCTTCTTCCTTCTCCTCTTCCTCCTTCTCCTCTTCTTCCTTCTCCTCTTCCTCCTTCTCCTCTTCTTCCTTCTCCTCTTCCTCCTTCTCCTCTTCCCTCCTTCTCCTCTTCCTCCTTCTCCTCTTCCCTCCTTCTCCTCTTCCTTCTTCTCCTCTTCCTCCTTCTCCTCTTCCTCCTTCTCCTCTTCCTCCTTCTCCTCTTCCTTCTTCTTCTCTTCCCGTCTTCTTCTCTTCCTCCTTCTCCTCTTCCTTCCTTCTCCTCTTCCTTCCTTCTCCTCTTCCTTCTTCTCCTCTTCCTTCCTTCTCCTCTTCCTTCCTTCTCCTCTTCCTCCTTCTCCTCTTCCTCCTTCTCCTCTTCCTCCTTCTCCTCTTCTTCCTTCTCCTCTTCCTCCTTCTCCTCTTCCTCCTTCTCCTCTTCCCTTCTTCTCCTCGTATGAATCCATACCCTCTGCTCATACTCGTCTCCTCGTGTTTCTCCCTCTCTCGCAGAGGAGTGTTTTCCAGATCTACGATGAGTACTGTGGGAACCACGAGAAGGCCCAGAGGCTTCTGCTGGAGCTCAACAAGATCCGGAGCGTCCGCACATGCTTGCTGGTGAGACCTGGCTGTAAACACACACACACACACACACACACACACACACACACACACACACACACACACACACACACACACACACATAACATCTACATGAAACACACACACACACACACATCACGTCTAAATGAAACACACACACACACACACACACACACACACACACACACACACACACACAGAACGTCTACATGAAACACACACACACACACACACACACACAGAACGTCTACATGAAACACACACACACATTACGTCTTAATGAAACACACACACACAGAACGTCTAAATGAAACAAACACACACACACACACAGAACGTCTAAATGAAACACACACACACACACACACACACACAGAACGTCTACATGAAACACACACACACACATAACATCTAAATGAAACACACACACACACACACACACAGAACGTCTACATGAAACACACACACACATAACGTCTAAATGACACACACACACACAC
>CM070448.1:28653786-28678786 GCA_036324595.1 Champsocephalus gunnari | reverse complement strand
TTCTCCAGCTTTTCAGATTTCTCTCAGATCTCAGGTTTCCGTGTGTTGCTTTGATCGAGAGCCTGAAGATGTGATGTCCAAATCCCCGCCGTAGCTTTCAGGCACAGACGATAACGCCTTTGCATTTATCGAATCTTGAACTAGAGCATGATTTTAGTCGAGTTTCCGTCCGACACGTTTTCATTTTTGTGCAGAAAATAAATAAAGCAAAGTACAAAGATATGCTCGGCTGAGGTTCATAGATAAAGCATACATGATGACGTCCATGAAGCATTGAAAGTCTGCTTTGCTGCGGCTCACAGATCGAGTGTTACCTTAGTTACTGAGATGGCCACGGCCACTCAGCGTGAACCACTCTGCAGCCTCGTCCTCAGGAGCTCTGCTTCAGCGCAGCTACAACAAAACATGACACTTAAAGGTGGGGTCGGTACGTTTCAGAAACCGGCTCGAGATACACTTGTTGTTATATTCCATGGAATGCTCTGAACATCCGATAGCAATGAATATCTGAAGTGCTTTGACAACAAATCCATACAAAAAATCCATCTGTAGAAGCCGTGATACTGTGAAAAGCACAACCAATCTGATTGGACGGCCTACCTGCCTGTCAGCCTTCCATCGGGGCACACACTTACCTCGTGCCCTCATTGGTCATGTGCGCGTTCCTGTGTGTTGGGAGGGAGGGGCTCTGAGAGGAAGTGGGCAGATTTTCTCCGGTTGTGTATTTTCAAATTCTAGCGATCTCGAGCCGGTTTCTCAAACTGACCGACCCCACCTTTAACACCACACATTTGCTCTAGATTGTAGTCTGACATTACTTCAAACATTTTAGATAATACACAAGTATTGTTTGTATTAATTACATTCTCTGTCTCTTGAGTTTCCCGTGTCCATGGGGGGAGGGTACTTCCTGGTTCAGCAAAGGGCGTGCCGAGCTGAGCTCATCATACTGCAAGGAGCCGATGGGACAGATTGGGACAGACCACCTGCTTCCATGTCAAAGGGGGGATTGGGTTTTGTCAGTGTGCTGTGTGGACGACGTGACGACGTGTTATTTATCCCTGGGGCTCAACGTGGTTTGGCCACGCCCCTACAGGTTCCTCTGGTTTCATTGGAGCAGGTCCGTTTGTTGAGGTAACGCCTGTTAAGTGCCTTCGAGGTGATTTCTGTTGACCTCTCTTATCGGCCGAATTATTCTATGATGTTCTTTAAATAAAAACCCTAGTTTATTTAAACTACCTATGTTGCAAATGTATTATCTCTTCAATTTCCACACGGCATCTATTGCAGTCTGTCCGTCCTGGAGAGGATCCTCCTCTGCTGCTCTCCTGAGGTTTCTCCATGTTCCCTTCAACTGTCGGGTTTTCTCTGGAAGTTTTTCCTTGTACGATGTGAGGGTCTAAGGACAGAGGGTCTGAGGACAGAGGGTCTAAGGACAGAGGGTCTGAGGACAGAGGGTCTGAGGACAGAGGGTCTGAGGACAGAGGGTCTGAGGATAGAGGGTCTAAGGACAGAGGGTCTGAGGACAGAGGGTAGAGGGTCTAAGGACAGAGGGTCTGAGGACAGAGGGTCTGAGGACAGAGGGTCTAAGGACAGAGGGTCTAAGGACAAAGGGTCTGAGGACAGAGGGTCTAAGGACAGAGGGTCTAAGGACAGAGGGTCTAAGGACAAAGGGTCTGAGGACAGAGGGTCTGAGGACAGAGGGTCTAAGGACAGAGGGTCTGAGGACAGAGGGTCTGAGGACAGAGGGTCTGAGGACAGAGGGTGTCGTATTGTCATACTGATATTCTGTACACACTGTGAAGTCCACTGAGACGAATGTAACATTTGTGATATTGGGCTTATAAATAAACATTGATTGATTGATGAACCGCTCCGGTGTCCCGTTGCCGTACTGCCGGGTCCCTGACAGTCACATTCATTTATTAAATGAACACAAATGTCATATTTCCATCCAGCTTTTTAAATCATCCTCTCACCTGGCAGAGCTCATCACGTGCTGCTCCTCTCCCGTGCACTCCGCTGATAGGCGACGGTGTGTCTGGCGGCGCGGGGCAGAGGCTGTAATGTACTTGTTGTGTGCAGGAGCTGCTGAAGCGGACCCCGAAGAGGCACAGCGACCTCCCGCAGGTGCAGGAGTCCCTGCAGGCGATGAAGGCCGTGTGCTCCAACATCAACGAGGCCAAGAGGCAGATGGAGAAGATGGAGATCCTGGAGGAGTGGCAGTCGCACATCGAGGGCTGGGAGGTGAGTGCGGAGCAGCATCGACTCGAGACATGAACACAAGGTCGGCTCTTTAAATAACATCATGCTTTTTCAATACTTAAGACTTAACAACAACAACAACAACAACAACAACTCCAAATGATAAAGAGATGATGCTTCTGACAGACTCACGCAGCGTCAGGAAATAAACCCTCTCTCTTTTCCTCCGTACCCAAATCTCTAAAAACGGGGAGCCACGGAGCTGATCCAGATGTGCGTCCGATATGACGTAACATCTGAAATGTGGACCCACGGGCCAATCAGAAAGCTGCTATCAGAAACAATGCCCGACTGTTTTGGACGTAATATGGTCGGTGTTTACATTAGCATGCTAACACTCAGAGCTAACCTGTGCTGGAGAGCATGTGTGTGAAGAAGCAGGAAGTAGAAAGGAACTCAGCTCGTGGTGTAACCGGGAGAGAGGAAGCCTTTGAGCTCCAGACTGTTTCAGATGCTTGATGATCCATGATATGGAGTTTCATGGCGTTGGGTTTGACGTCATCTGAACAGGACGTCGCCGGTTGCTAAGCAACATCGTTATGGGGAAATGCAAGTCTGCGTCCAAATGGTTTGGAAGACAAGGAGGAAGGACGATCCATACTGTGTATAGTCAATGTGAGGTGAAGTGTGTCGCCATGGTAACCGGTTAGAACTCCAAGTGGCGACGAGGTGTTAACGTGTACGGAAAGGGCTCTTGAAAGGTCTTCCATGTGACTCCAGGACTCCGGCATCGACCCCGTTACCTACAGCATGCTATGGCCTACAAATAGCATGATAGGTGACCTTTAGAAGTCAGCTTTAAAACTGAAACTGAAAACGCAGCCCCATCTCAGTTTTGAGCACTGCAGCGTCGGTTTGAGACCTTTCTGCAAAAAGCCTGAACATGTCCGTCCCAGTCTCTCAAGACCCAGGGTGACGGGCTTTAAAGAACTGGCTCCGCCGGTCCAGAACTCAGACATCAACTTAAATATGAAACGAAACTGAGCCCGAACTCTTCAGGTTTCAGAGGAAATCCATTCATTTCTCGCTGAGATCAGTCATTAGAAAAGTGTGCGATGAGATTTCTGTGCATGCCGCAGTGTTGAGACGTTAAGACATACTTTACAATGACATGTCTTTCACGTAATGGAAGGAGAACGTGCAGAAACATATTGTTATCCTCACACAAACAGTTTAAAGTCTGCGAGGCTGCAGATCCTCTGGTTTCCTCTGTGTGTGTGTGTGTGTGTGTGTGTGTGTGTGTGTGTGTGTGTGTGTGTGTGTCACTTCCTGCTCCTCCCCACTGATTGCTTGTGGACCTAAATATGGTAATTCTAGAGTTGTTTCCACATTCTTCATTAAACTTAAAACCCGCTCTCAGTCTCTTGACTCGCCTCCACCAGTTTAATGAGTTTAATTTCTCTCGTCTCTCGTCTCTCCAGCCAAAACCACTTCAAGAGCTCTCTCTCACGCGTTCCCCTTTAATGAACGGCTCTACCCTCGCCTAATTCCTTATTCATTTCTGCCGTTGTTATGTCTGGATGTAAAAATAGAGGATTGAGACGAAACAGATGAGGGTTTAAAACTCTCAGCGAGGAGTGAGGAGTGAGGAGGGATGGTGAGGAGAGATGGTGAGGAGTGAGGAGGGATGGTGAGGAGTGATGGTGAGGAGGGATGGTGAGGAGTGAGGAGGGATGGTGAGGAGGGATGGCGAGGAGGGATGGTGAGGAGTGAGGAGTGATGGCGAGGAGAGATGGTGAGGAGAGATGGTGAGGAGTGAGGAGGGATGGTGAGGAGGGATGGCGAGGAGGGATGGTGAGGAGTGAGGAGTGATGGCGAGGAGAGATGGTGAGGAGTGATGGTGAGGAGTGAGGAGGGATGGTGAGGAGAGATGGTGAGGAGAGATGGTGAGGAGTGAGGAGGGATGGTGAGGAGGGATGGCGAGGAGGATGGTGAGGAGTGAGGAGTGATGGCGAGGAGGGATGGCGAGGAGGGATGGTGAGGAGAGATGGTGAGGAGAGATGGTGAGGAGTGATGGTGAGGAGGGATGGTGAGGAGAGATGGTGAGGAGTGATGGTGAGGAGTGATGGTGAGGAGATGGTGAGGAGTGATGGTGAGGAGGATGGTGAGAGTGAGGAGTGATGGGAGAGGATGGGGGAGGGATGGGAGGAGGGATGGGGGAGGAGTGAGGAGAGTGGTGAGGAGAGATGGTGAGGAGTGATGGTGAGGAGAGATGGTGAGGAGGAGATGGTGAGGAGTGATGGTGAGGAGAGATGGTGAGGAGTGATGGTGAGGAGAGTGAGGATGGTGAGGAGTGATGGTGAGAGGAGAGGATGGTGAGGAGTGATGGTGAGGAGAGATGGTGAGGAGTGATGGTGAGGAGGATGGTGAGGAGTGATGGTGAGGAGAGATGGTGAGGAGTGATGGTGAGGAGGATGGTGAGGAGTGATGGTGAGGAGAGATGGTGAGGAGGGATGGTGAGGAGGATGGTGAGGAGTGAGGTGATGGTGAGGAGTGATGGTGAGGAGGGATGGTGAGGAGTGATGGTGAGGAGAGATGGTGAGGAGTGATGGTGAGGAGAGTGAGGAGTGATGGTGAGGAGGGATGGTGAGGAGTGAGGAGGGATGGTGAGGAGGGATGGTGAGGAGTGAGGTGAGGAGGATGGTGAGGAGTGATGGTGAGAGGGAGTGAGGGTGAGGAGTGATGGTGAGGAGAGATGGTGAGAGTGAGTGAGGGGGAGTGAGGAGGGATGGTGAGGAGTGATGGTGAGGAGGGATGGTGAGGAGTGAGGAGGGATGGTGAGGAGTGAGTGAGGAGAGATGGTGAGGAGGGATGGTGAGGAGAGATGGTGAGGAGGGATGGTGAGGAGTGATGGTGAGGAGTGATGGTGAGGAGTGATGGTGAGGAGAGGAGAGGAGTGAGGAGAGATGGTGAGGAGGGATGGTGAGGAGAGATGGTGAGGAGGGATGGTGAGGAGTGAGGTGAGGAGGGATGGTGAGGAGTGATGGTGAGAGGATGGTGAGGAGTGAGGAGGGATGGTGAGGAGGGATGGTGAGGTGAGATGGTGAGGAGAGATGGTGAGGAGGGATGGTGAGGAGGGATGGTGAGGAGTGATGGTGAGGAGAGATGGTGAGGAGGGATGGTGAGGAGGTGAGGAGGGATGGTGAGGAGGGATGGTGAGGAGGGATGGTGAGGAGAGATGGTGAGGGGATGGTGAGGAGAGATGGTGAGGAGTGATGGTGAGAGAGATGGTGAGGAGGGATGGTGAGGAGGGATGGTGAGAGAGATGGTGAGGAGAGTGGAGGAGTGATGGTGAGAGTGAGGAGGGATGGGAGAGTAGGGGATGGCGAGGAGGGATGGGAGGAGGGATGGTGAGGAGAGATGGTGAGGAGAGATGGTGAGGAGTGATGGTGAGGAGAGATGGTGAGGAGTGAGGAGGGATGGTGAGGAGTGATGGTGAGGAGAGATGGTGAGGAGTGATGGTGAGGAGAGATGGTGAGGAGAGATGGTGAGGAGTGATGGTGAGGAGTGAGGATGGTGAGGAGTGATGGTGAGAGAGATGGTGAGGAGTGATGGTGAGGAGGGATGGTGAGGAGTGATGGTGAGAGTGAGGTGAGGAGATGGTGAGGAGTGATGGTGAGGAGAGATGGTGAGGAGTGATGGTGAGGAGTGGTGAGGAGGATGGTGAGAGTGGTGAGGAGTGATGGTGAGGAGTGATGGTGAGGAGTGATGGTGAGGAGTGAGTGATGGTGAGGAGAGATGGTGAGGAGTGATGGTGAGGAGTGGTGAGAGTGATGGTGAGGAGGGATGGTGAGGAGTGAGGAGGGAGTGAGGAGGGATGGTGAGAGTGAGTGAGGAGTGAGGAGTGATGGTGAGAGGGAGTGAGGAGTGAGGAGTGATGGTGAGGAGAGATGGTGAGGAGTGATGTGAGGAGGGATGTGAGGAGGGATGGTGAGGAGTGATGGTGAGGAGTGATGGTGAGAGTGAGGAGGGATGGTGAGGAGTGATGGTGAGGGAGATGGTGAGGAGTGATGGTGAGGAGAGATGGTGAGGAGGGATGGTGAGGAGTGATGGTGAGGAGTGATGGGAGGAGTGATGGTGAGAGAGGGAGGAGTGAGGAGAGATGGTGAGGAGGGAGGTGAGGGAGATGGTGAGGAGGGATGGTGAGGAGTGATGGTGAGGAGGGATGGTGAGGAGGGATGGTGAGGAGAGAGGTGAGGAGTGATGGTGAGGAGGGATGGTGAGGAGTGAGGAGGGAGTGAGGAGGATGGTGAGGAGATGGTGAGGAGAGATGGTGAGGAGGGATGGTGAGGAGGGATGGTGAGGAGTGATGGGGGAGAGATGGTGAGGAGGGATGGTGAGGAGGTGAGGAGGATGGTGAGGAGGGATGGTGAGGAGGGATGGTGAGGAGAGATGGTGAGGAGGATGGTGAGAGAGGTGAGGGGATGGTGAGGAGATGGTGAGGAGGGATGGTGAGGAGGGATGGTGAGGAGAGATGGTGAGGAGAGATGGTGAGGAGTGATGGTGAGGAGGTGAGGAGGGATGGGAGAGTATGGGGATGGAAAAAGGGTTTGAAAGCTCGTTAAACACAAAGAGGAAGTGTCTGCTCTTCCATTAGAGAGGTCTGGACTTTAAAGTGACCTGGACAAGTTTCCACATCTGTTCTACACACACACACACACACACACACACACACACACACACACACCACACACACACACACACACACACGGTCCAGCTGGAACCAGTTTAACATCTGGGGAGTTAAGGGGGAAGAAAGCGTGTGCTGTGAGAGATAAAGGGAGGATGAAGAGGGGGGGAGGATGAAGAGGGGGGGAGGATGAAGAGGGGGGGGGTGAAGAGGGGGGGGGTGAAGAGAGGAGACAGAGGAAATCCGAACCACATTTTCTGAGCTATTTTTAGCCGCGATCAAACGTTGGACATAAACCCCGGAGCAGGCGAGGTGAGGCCGGAGGAGGCGAGGTGAGGTGGAGGAGGCGAGGTGAGGAGGCGAGGTGAGGCGGAGGAGGCGAGGTGAGGCCGGAGGAGGCCAGCTGTGAGGGAAGACACGTTTAGTAGCAGAATCAAAGCTGAAGACAATGGAGCCTTTCAGTCCATGGAGTCGTGAACTCGAGCATGCTTCTTCAGTTCTCTGCAGTCAGTCGAGTTTCCGCCACCAGTTTTGTGCACATTTTCAATTTTGTGCATGAAAAAAATAAAATAAACCAAAGTTCAACGATGTGCTTGGCGGAGACGTACAGAAACATACGAACATAAATGATGACGTTCATGCAATCTATTTCCAGCTGGACGGACCGCCTGCAGCGCGTCATGTACTCTGACCAAGTTACAGGGGGACAGGAAGGGGTTCAGCTCGGACAGGGGACATGGGACAGGGGACAGGGGACAGGGGACATGGGACAGGGGACATGGGACAGAGGACATGGGACAGGGGACATGGGACAGGGACATGGGACAGAGGACATGGGACAGGGGACATGGCTCGGACATTTCATTTCATTTGAATTTCAAACCTTTATTTAACCAGATTGGTCCATTGAGATCATCGCCTGTCGAGCAGACCTGCAGCAAACAGGTTCCACGTGAAACATGAAACAAGAAAGGACCTCACACATTATATTTATTATAATAAATAATATAATAAGTGGGTCGGATTAAATAAGTGTAAACTTCTTCCGACCCCCTTTTCGGACGTGTAATTAGCCAAAGTGTTGTGTATTGTGATCAGACATGAGACTACAGATTATTCAATTATTATTTAAATATTTCGTTTAGTTATTGCATTCATTTGTATTTTCTTTGGTTTTACACGCTCGGAAAAATAAATAAATAAACTAATAAATAAACTATACATTATATTTACAGGATGCATAGTTAGGACATGTACACGTGCCCATGGCATCAATAGATGTCAGTCTTAAGAAAGTAAAGCATGTTAATAACAACCCTAGCATCCACTCGATAATGGTCTCAGGTCAAGGCGACAGACGAAACAACAGATCGATTAGGGGCCGAAAGCCTCGATGAACAGATGGGACTTGAGGGTCCTTTGAAGGCGTCCAGTGTGGGGATGTTGCGAATCTCCGCAGGGAGAGCGTTCCAGAGGGGGGGGGCTGCCACGCTGAAGGCTCTGTCCCCGAAGGCTCTCAGTTTGGTGCGGGGGGGGGTGAGCAGGCCGGAGTCTGAGGGCCGCAGGCTCCGGGGTGGGACATGTGGGTGGGGCATGTGGGTGGGGCATGTGGGTGGAGGATGTCCGATAGGTACTGGGGGGCAAGGGCATGGAGGGACTTGTAGGTCAGGAGGAGGACTTTGTAAGTGATGCGGAACTGATATTGAATTATTATAAATTCCCATCATAGAGACATGGCTCCCACAATGCAACAGTGACTGCACGGGATGTCATTCTGTGGACGCTAGTGACCGGCGTGCGTGCAGCGAGGGGTTTCCTGAGTCCTGAGAGGAAGGGAATCTGTAGAACGTGCAATATGGAAACTAATGCGCAGCCCACCTTCTCTAAAGACATCCCCGCGTGCGTGGTGCATGATGGGAGACCTCTAAGTCAATCAGTGTGTCTTTGCTTCTCGGCGATGCATCTCATGCTGTTGGAAAGCCTGCTTCCTACCTTCAGAGGAGGAAACCCACATGCTCAGCCCACGAATACATGTTCCTCTCAAATGTCTCACCTCTCAAATGTCTCACCTCTCAAATGTCTCACCTCTCAAATGTGGCCCCATTTGAGAGGCAAGACAACTATGGGGGTTATCCCCCATCTTTATTCAAGAGCGTGGTATTTAAATTTGAGAGCAGACTTTATGTATTTATTTCCCTCAAACTCTGTCCTCGCACTCAGATAGTGCTGCTTGCACTCAGCTCTGCTTGTGCTCAAACTCTGCGCTTGCACTCAGATATATTGCTGCTCAGAATTTATTCTGTGCGCGCTCGAAACCTTTTGTGCAACAATCCTGTCAAAATCCCTCAACCAATAGGAGGCCAGGTGTCCTTGCGGGTGCGTTCGCTTTACTTATGACAGCGTCCCGTCAGGGCGGTTACTCTTTGTTTATAAACTCCCTCCACGGCTTTATAACATAACATGCACTTCACTTCGCTGTACAACTTCTTTTTTTGGGGGCGGGGGTGTAAGCACAGTTAGTACATGTTTATAAAACGGACAATTCAAATCAAGCAATCTGACGTTTCTTAGTCGTGATATAATGAGCGTATATCCCGGGTATAATTGTAGTGACTTTTCACAAGTCAGTATCCCTCCGCGTCTGAGAACCGCTACAACTGTTACATTACGTCCGTCACGAAACTAACTAACTAACAACGCTTACAATGGAAACATTTAAGGTTAGCTGTGACCTCCGGGGGGGCCTCACTGTGGAGGAGAGGATTGAGAAGTGCCTATCTCCAGAAAGAAAGCACCTAAACGACGACAATGCTGTCTGTCTAATGTGTTATCTAGCTGTTATTGTTGTTGCATAGCAACCACCTCGCACTATGTTTTGTGCAGAAGGCAACGGAGGGACTATTGTATTTTGAACATCATTATTTAATAATAAAATCTATTTAAATTGGAGTGTGTATTTTTCTTTCACAGTGCCAGCCCACACGTGGTAACCGTTTTATAAATGCAATAGCTCACTTCAGGCCGTGATATACGAATATCTGTCGACACTCCGCTTCGCGTCGGGCCGAACCAAGCCGGAGCACAACAGTGCTGGAGCAGAACAACAGTCTGGAGGAAGAAGTGGGCCGGTCGGAAAATTCACTAGCAATCCCCCCTCCCAGAGCTCTCTATATGGCGCTGCCCCCTCCCAGAGCTCTCCATATGGCGCTGCCCCCCCCAGAGCTCATGGCGCTGCCCCCTCGCGCTCCCCCCGTTGACAATTTACTAGCGATAACGAGGACCGGTCAAGATTCCCGGGCTGATTTTTAGTCCCAGTACGCCACTGAACGTAGCTATTATGTAAGGTGCTGGTATATATATATATATATATATATATATATATATATATATATATATATATATATATATATACTGTGCTTCCTCCCCCACCCCCAAAAGAAGTTGTAAATCAAACAAGTGATGTCCATGTTATGTTATAAAGCCGTGGAGGGCTGGAGTTTATAGACCAAAGAGTAACCGCCCTGACGGGACGCTGTAATAAGTAAAGCGAACGCACCCGCAAGGACACCTGGCCTCCTATTGGTTGAGGGATTTTGACAGGATTGTTGCACAAAAGTTTCGAGCGCGCACAGAACATATCTGAGTGCAAGCGCAGAGTTTGAGCAGAAGCAGAGCAGATCTAAGTGCAAGCAGCACTATCTGAGTGCGAGGACAGAGTTTGAGGGAAATAAATACATAAAGTATGCTCTCAAATTTAAATACCACGCCCCATAGACAACAGGCTTTAGCGGTTTGTGTCTTCCTGGTAATCATCGGTGTGCTTTGGGTCGTCCTGTGTCTTCCTGGTTATCTTGGCCTGACATGTCCCCCTCCTGTTCGTCTGCAGGGCTCCAACATCACAGACACGTGCACGGAGATGCTCATGCACGGCGTCCTGCTGAAGATCTCTGCCGGAAACATCCAGGAGAGAATCTTCTTCCTGTTCGACAAGCTGCTCGTCTACTGCAAGAAGAAGAACAGGTGCGCCAGGCTCTTATGGTCAAGCAGTGTGTGTGCCTCTGGTTCTGGACTCCTCTGGTTCTGGACCCCTCTGGTTCTGGACCCCTCTGGTTCTGGACCCCTCGTGTTCTGGACCCCTCTTGTTCTGGACCCCTCGTGTTCTGGACCCCTCTGGTTCTGGACCCCTCTGGTTCTGGACCCCTCTGGTTCTGGACTCCTCTGGTTCTGGACCCCTCTGGTTCTGGACTCCTCTGGTTCTGGACCCCTCTGGTTCTGGACTCCTCTGGTTCTGGACCCCTCTGGTTCTGGACCCCTCTGGTTCTGGACCCCTCTGGTTCTGGACCCCTCTGGTTCTGGACTCCTCGTGTTCTGGACTCCTCTGGACGTATAAATAAACGTTAATTCACTGCAAGTATAAGAAAAGAGAGAAGCTCTTTATTTGGACCCAGGGAGGGATTGATTAACTTCGGGACATGTGATCAGTCTTCAGTATTGATCACAGTTTCTGGACGTGTCGGTCGATTTATCTTTCAGGTGATTAACTAAAACTCAACGAGGACAGAACTCTTTGAAATCTTAGCCGTCCAAACGGGCTTTTGCTCCACACGTCCCATGCGTGCTGATATTTGGTTTAAATTGTTAAACGCTAGCAAACAGTTAGCTCCTAGTTCACACCGTCTCACGGCCCGTCCCCACGGAGGCGTGCGCTGAAGCTTCAACGCTTCTGCCCATTCACTTCGAATGGGGTGACGTTTGCCGAACTGCATCTTGGGAGCGAACGAAGTTGCTGCCGGAGCCTGAGAAACTCCCCCGGCGGTCAGACGAAGGCTTCGATGCCCTCACGAACGGCCCGATGTTGCTATGATGAGCGGTGGCAAAATCTTTGGCATGCCAACAAACAGCCGAAGGACCTTGAGAAGGTTCATTTTCGTGTTGAATTCGTGTGTCCGTGTTGCCCTTCGTAAGGCCATCGTGAGGGCATCGTGTTATCATCGGTGCCATCGGGCATTCGCCCCGATCAGAGTGAGGGCGAATGCACCGATGATAACACGAAGATGACACGACTTTACGAGATGCCCTCACGAGTGCCTTACGAAGTGCCGCTCAGTTGCTGCCGGAGTCTGAGAAACTCCCCCGGCGGTCAGACGATGGCTTAGACGCCCTCACGAACGGCCCGATGTTGCTACGATCACAGCCGAATTTGAACGTTTCCTTTATCGTGTGTCCATCGGGTGTAATTTCGGGACAGTGTGACGGGGGCTTTAAGGCGGTAGCAAACATCAGACGATCGTAGCTAGTCTCTTATATAACCCTAAATGAGCTGCGACTGACTACACGCTGCGTTGTAACATGTCTTCTCTCTTTTAAAGACGTTTAAAAAACAGCAAGACGGCGTTGGAGGCTCCTCGCTTCCTGTTCAGAGGGAGGATCAACACCGAGGTGATGGAGGTGGAGAACGTGGACGACGGCACGGGTGAGAAATCTGGACGCAGTTACAGAGATATGATTCGAATAGTGAATTTAAGATACTTCACGATACAATAGATACGTTGCATTCGATGCTTCTTGATTCGATATCGGGGTGTAACGTTCACAGAAGTCACGGTTCGGTACAACAAGAGAAAGAAAGTCCCAGATGCATAATTCCAGGTTTGTTGTTATTTACTTTTGAACAGTAGCGCAAGTTTCAGTTTACAAATAAGGAACTCTGACGTTTTGAATAATTAACTGCATTAAACAGTTAAAACCAAACCACTCACTCAGACGGCCAGAGTATCTATAATGGCTGATGTCAAACTAAAAGGTTTCTAACGTTAGCTAGCTGCTTTATATTTGCACCTCCAGGAAAATGGCGTATTTATAATATATATATATATGGCGCGCATTGCATTGTGGGTAGCTCGTGACGTCACTGTGTGTGAAAGAATAGCCGTTGAAATATATGGCAAAAGCTTCCGTTATTTATCTTGGTCTCTCGGCTCTCATGTCTCCTGGCTTCTTAAAAACCGCGGGGATCAGCTGATGAACTGCTGTTGTCTTTTGCCGGGCTCTGATTGGCTAATCTGGGTGATGCCTTCTGATATGATTTAGCATGTTTGGCGTGTGCCATTAGCATACCGCACCGCTGTCGAACAACGCCGACACACCGTCCTCGTCCGATCCACCACCATCGTTATTGTAGTCCACAGGGAACCCGAAATGTTCCCACACAGCTGATCTAAAAGAAGCCGGTGGGTTCTAGCTCCTGTGCGTTATCTGAAACTCGCCGTACTAACTTTTCTTCTTCTTGTATTTAGTTCGTTTTGTTGTTGTGTTTCTTCTTGTTCTTCATTTGTTGTTTAAGGGCGGCTGGCAAACAGCTTTTAGGCGCAATACCGCCCCCTGGATTCTAAATAGTGTAGTGGATACTGCCCTGAATGACAGATCTTTTTCGTGTGACTGCATGTGCCGAACCGTGACGTCCGAACCGTGACGTCCGAACCGTGACGGTACGGGACGAATACGGATACCGTTACACCCCTACAAAGATATGATTTGCTACTTTACGATACATTAAGATTTGATTGGATACAGTTTGATTTGATACGATATGTTACGAATAGTGAATTTAAATACTAACGACACAATTCCATATGATCCGATACGATACAAGATTATTCTAAATGATTTGATTTGATACTTCACAATACTATACTATTCCACATGTTACGATTTGATACCTTTTTGATTCGATAGGATAAGATTTGCTACTTTAGATATGATTTGCTAATTATTTGATGGTAATTATTATTATATCATTGAGAGCTTTGTAAACCATACAGAATATTTAAAATCGAAAACATACACGGAGCTAATGCAGTGTGGCTGAAACAGGAGTGGCCTTTTTAGGTCTTTTTAAACATGAATAGAAGAACGGGTGGTAGAAGACGTGAAACCTCGACTTCTGACCTCCTCGAGTGATGCATTCAGGGGGAGATGAAGATGAAGATGAAGATTGACATAAGAATGGCCCTTTGAGTCATTCCCATTATTTCCGGCCGTCTTCGCACTCGTTATCTCCGTCTCTGTGGAACTTTCCTGAACGCTTGGTGGTTCAAACCGCTGATGGATGGTTCCTCGTCTTCCTCGTCTATCTCATTAGAGGAGAGCAGCGATAATCAATGGAGCGCTCAATGGGGTCGAGACACAGCTCGACCTCCACAGCCTCAAGATGGATGCTGTTTGGGGGAATGTGTATAATGCATCCCACACTCTGCTTCCTGTTCGAGAGCCAATGCAATCACACTATGTCATAATACTTTATCATTGACATGTTTGTGCATCTCAGCAGCTCCATTTGCAACGTCAATATAAGAAATAAGAAAACAGACATCGAACCTCACATTACAATCGCTAAAGACACGTTTTTACGACCCTTAAACGGTGTGGTGTGTGTGTGTGTGGTGTGTGTGTGTGTGTGTGTGTGTGGTGTGTGTGTTTCAGCGGATTACCACAGCAGCGGGAACATCGTGAACAACGGCTGGAAGATCCACAACACGGCGAAGAACAAATGGTTCGTGTGCATGGCCAAGAGTCCGGAGGAGAAGCAGGAGTGGCTGGAGGCCGTCATGAAGGAGAGGGAGCGCCGCAAGAGTAAGAGATCAATATATCTGTAGATCAAACGGCTGGTTGGTTAGTTAGTTGATTAATTGGTTGATTTGTTTTGTTGGTTGGTTGGTTAGTTGGTTGATTGATTGCATGATTGATGGATCGGTTGATTGGTTGGTTGATTGATGGATTGGTTGATTGGTTGGTTGATTGATGGATTGGTTGGTTGGTTGGTTGATTGATGGATTGGTTGGTTGGTTGGTTGGTTGGTTGGTTGGTTGGTTGAATGATTGATGGGTGGGTTGGTTGGTTGGTTGGTTGGTTAGTTGATGGATTGGTTGGTTGGTTAGTTGATGGGTTGGTTGGTTGATTGAATGATTGATGGGTTGGTTGGTTGATGGGTTGGTTGGTTGGTTGATTGAATGATTGATGGGTGGGTTGGTTGGTTGGTTGGTTGGTTGATTGATGGATTGGTTGGTTGGTTGGTTGGTTGGTTGGTTGGTTGGTTGGTTGGTTGGTTGGTTGAATGATTGATGGGTGGGTTGGTTGGTTGGTTGGTTGGTTAGTTGATGGATTGGTTGGTTGGTTAGTTGATGGGTTGGTTGGTTGATTGAATGATTGATGGGTTGGTTGGTTGATGGGTTGGTTGGTTGATGGGTTGGTTGGTTAGTTGATGGGTTGGTTGGTTGGTTGGTTGGTTGGTTGGTTGGTTGGTTGGTTGGTTGGTTGGTTGAATGATTGATGGGTGGGTTGGTTGGTTGGTTGGTTGATTGAATGATTGATGGGTGGGTTGGTTGATTGATTGATGATTGGTTGGTTGGTTAGTTGATGATTTGATGGATTGGTTGGTTGGTCGATTGATTTATGAATTGGTTGGTTGGTTGGTTGGTTGATTGATGAATTGGTTGGTTGGTTGGTTAGTTGATGGGTTGGTTGGTTGGTTGATTGAATGATTGATGGGTGGGTTGGTTGGTTGATTGATTGATTGATGAATTGGTTGGTTGGTTAGTTGATGATTTGATGGTTGGTTGGTTGATTGATTGTATGAATTGGTTGGTTGGTTGGTTGGTTAGTTGATGGGTTGGTTGGTTGATTGAATGATTGGTTGGTTGGTTGGTTGATTTGATGAATTGGTTGATTGAATGATTGGTTGGTTGTTGATTGGTTGAATGATGGATTGGTTGATTGGTGTGTTGGTTGGTTGTTTCATTGATAAGTTAATTGATTGCTAATCCCCCCCTCAGGTCTTCGGCTGGGCATGGAGCAGGACACCTGGGTGATGGTGTCAGAGAAAGGAGAGAAGCTCTACCAGCTGATGAGCAGAGGAAACCTCATCAAGGACCGCAAGCGCAAACTCACCACCTTCCCCAAGTGCTTCCTGGGAAGGTAAGACCCTCTCTTCACCAAAACACTGAGTGAAGTATCATAGGGAGTCATTTGTTTATAAGCAGCGGGTATGAATATGTGTTTCTATTTGATGGAAAGTACGCAGAGTTTTGAGTCAAATATACAAAGACCTGCAGAACATGCGGATGTCTTCAGAACAGATTACACATTGTTTTAAGTTGGCAAGACTTTCTAAAGACGGCAGCTGAAGAAGAAGGAAGCGTCAGCTCATGAATCTGATTTAGGGATTATTGGCAGCTGGCATCCTGGGGTTCTGCAAAATACAGCGCTGCAGGGAGAATTTTCAGTAGCTTTCCAGAGCTCGTGTCAGATCGCTTCAGCAAGTAAAAGTTGTTTGAGAGCTCCGATCGCCCCGAAACACTCTTTGCATTTACAATATAAATACTCCAAAAGTCAAAATGAACCCGGCATGGATTTGAAATCAGTGCTGATTTGCGTAGGATCCAAATCTGGAACAGCAACAATTACGGTACGTCCACACAGCAGCTTTTCAGAAATCTTGAACATCTTGGAGCTGGGCGTGTCTGACAGCTTGGGGATTTTTTGCGAGCAACGCGACCAACAACCAATCACATGAATGTCCCGCCCCCGACATACAAAGCAAAAAACCCCGGGGATTTTATGCGAGCAATATATATATATATAAACTCCCCAAACAGGCGAAACCCTCCCAGTTCCCCCACTGCCTCTGCCCACCTCCCTCCATGCTGGTTCCTCCGGGTTGGATCCCGGTAATAGTTCTGGTCGTAAAGAACCGGGTGATTTGCTCCCGTAACTTCTCGTTTGGAATATGAGGAAATGAACTGCGGTCTGGCTCTCCCTGCTCACACGCGGTTTGATTGGCTAGCGCTTCTACTGTCAGATTTGCATAAACGTGTTTGATTGGCTGGCGCTTCCAGCTCAGCTTCAAAAGTTGAACATTGCTCAACTTTTGAATCCTGGACATCCTGAAATCTTCGCTTCAATCCCCCACAATGCAGTTCGGGAAAAGCGAGCAAAGTGACGTCATCCCCATTCAAAGTCAACGGGCAGAGAACATTGGAAGATTCTTCTGAAGCTGCCGTGTGGACGGACCGTTAGTCATTAAGATATTTATTCATGAGACGTGCGTCCAGCCTCTCAGGTCAGAGAGCGGCTGCCTCTCTGCTTTTTAGGATGATAACGTCAATATTCGACATTAAGGACCTTTTATGGACTCGAGAAACTGAGATGGACATTTTTCTAATAATAACAATCTATTTTAAACGGAGTGCTTTAAAGGGTGCTCAAACACACTCTAAATGTGCAGGTTAAAGACACGATATGCATGCCCTCCATTCAATACTCCAACAGATACATGATGACTAAAGAACACATCACAGACGTATCAAATGTACCCCTACGCTTGTAAAAAGTCTATTACAGCCTTTTTATATACGCTGCGCAATTAAATAATAAAGTTTAACAAGACCGCTTCCTGTATTTAAACCCTCCATCGGCACCAACGCCTCTCAGTTTCCTTTTGTTTGAATGTTTCTACAGATGTGTTTGTCGTCTGGCAATAATCACGAGCTCGAACACAAGCCCAGTTATTTTTAGGAGAGGAGGCGGGGCTATAAAACCATCATGAAGCCATAGCTGTGGTTTGATGGAGAGGAGGCGGGGCATATCAAACCATCATGAAGCCATAGCTGCGGTTTGATGGAGAGGAGGCGGGGCATATCAAACCATCGTGAAGCCATAGCTGTGGTTTGATGGAGAGGAGGCGGGGCTTATAAAACCATCATGAAGCCATAGCTGTGGTTTGATGGAGAGGAGGCGGGGCTTATAAAACCATCATGAAGCCATAGCTGTGGTTCGATGGAGAGGAGGCGGGGCATATAAAACCATCATGAAGCCATAGCTGTGGTTTGATGGAGAGGAGGCGGGGCTCTGCAGGACGAAGTAAACGAACACCTGAGAGAGATGGAAGCCACGCCTCCTCCTCCTCCTCCTCCTCCTCCTCCTCCTCCTCCTCCTCCTCCTCCTCCTCCTCCTCCTATAGCATCCAACCGAGCTATACAAACATGAGAGGAGCTGCACATCTCAAAGCTGTCTCCCCTGAGACAGTCCGAGCACTTGGCACATTGAATAAAAGCACAGCATGCGGTCTCAGGCAGTCAGTACTTTCAATTGGCCGAGAGATCAGGAGCAGATATGAGATGGTAGTTCATCCAGCATGGCTTTATAGATGAAAAGGAACCAGAGACTGAGCCTCCGTGCAGAGAGTGAAGGCAGACCGTCTTGGTATCCATCTTTCATTCTCCATCCCCCCCTAACGCTGCTGAGTTCCCCGTACGGCTGAAACACATGAAGACAACTGAAGCCACAGGAGTCCTCTGTCCTCTGCCCTCTGTCCTCTGTCCTCAGCCCTCTGTCCTCAGCCCTCTGTCCTCTGTCCTCTGCCCTCTGTCCTCTGACCTCTGTCCTCTGTCCTCTGCCCTCTGTCCTCTGTCCTCTGCCCTCTGTCCTCACCCTCAGCCCTCTGTCCTCTGTCCTCTGCCCTCTGTCCTCTGTCCTCTGTCCTCTGTCCTCTGCCCTCTGTCCTCTGACCTCTGTCCTCTGCCCTCTGTCCTCTGTCCTCTGCCCTCTGTCCTCAGCCCTCAGCCCTCTGTCCTCTGCCCTCTGTCCTCTGTCCTCTGTCCTCTGTCCTCAGCCCTCTGTCCTCTGCCCTCTGTCCTCTGTCCTCTGACCTCTGTCCTCTGTCCTCTGCCCTCTGTCCTCTGACCTCTGCCCTCTGTCCTCTGTCCTCTGCCCTCTGTCCTCAGCCCTCTGACCTCAGCCCTCTGTCCTCAGCCCTCTGTCCTCTGTCCTCTGTCCTCAGCTCTCTGTCCTCTGTCCTCAGCCCTCAGCCCTCTGTCCTCTGTTCTCTGTCCTCAGCCCTCTGCCCTCTGTCCTCTGCCCTCTGCCCTCTGTCCTCTGCCCTCTGTCCTCTGTCCTCTGTCCTCTGTCCTCAGCCCTCTGTCCTCTGTTCTCTGTCCTCAGCCCTCTGTCCTCTGCCCTCTGTCCTCAGCCCTCTGTCCTCTGCCCTCTGTCCTCTGTCCTCTGCCCTCTGTCCTCTGTCCTCGGCCCTCTGCCCTCTGTCCTCTGCCCTCTGCCCTCTGTCCTCTGTCCTCTGCCCTCTGTTCTCTGACCTCTGTCCTCTGTCCTCAGCCGTCTGTCCTCTGTCCTCGCCCTCTGTCCTCTGCCCTCAGCCCTCTGTCCTCAGCCCTCTGTCCTCAGCCCTCGGCCCTCTGTCCTCTGTCCTCGGCCCTCTGCCCTCTGCCCTCTGCCCTCTGTCCTCTGCCCTCAGCCCTCTGTCCTCTGCCCTCTGACCTCTGTCCTCAGCCCTCTGTCCTCAGCCGTCTGTCCTCTGTCCTCTGTCCTCTGTCCTCGGCTCTCTGCCCTCTGCCCTCTGTCCTCTGCCCTCTGTCCTCTGTCCTCTGCCCTCTGTCCTCTGTCCTCTGCCCTCTGTCCTCTGTCCTCTGTCCTCTGCCTTCTGACCTCTGTCCTCTGTCCTCTGCCCTCTGTCCTCTGCCCTCTTTCCTCAGTCCTCTGCCCTGAGTGCTCTGTGCTCTGTGCTCTGCCCTCTGTCCTCAGCCCTCTGTCCTCTGCCCTCTGTCCTCTGTCCTCTGCCCTCTGTCCTCTGCCCTCTGTCCTCTGCCCTCTGTCCTCTGTCCTCTGCCCTCTGTCCTCTGTCCTCAGCCCTCTGTCCTCTGTCCTCTGACGAGAAGGTGTGTGTCCTCACTGTACACGTTGGACCCAGCTTCTCTCCTCAGATCGCCTCTCTGTGAGCGCTGGGGGTTTCCCATGATGCTTTGCTGTGTGTGTTGGAATGACCTGTGTGTGTGTGTGTGTGTGTGTGTGTGTGTGTGTGTGTGTGTCCGCAGTGAGTTTGTGTCCTGGCTGATGGACATGGGGGAGACGGGGAACCCAGAGGAGGGGGTGCACCTGGGTCAGGCTCTGCTGGAGAACGGCCTCATCCACCACGGTACGATGTCACACGTCTGCCTCTCACCCCGTCCGGTCTGCGTCTCCTTCCCGAGGCGCTTCGTCTCCTTCCCGAGGCGCTTCGTCTCCTTCCCGAGGCGCTTCGTCTCCTTCCCGAGGCGCTTCGTCTCCTTCCCGAGGCGCTGCGGGGCGGGAGAAACCATCTGTATGTTGTTTCCAGTCCTTGAGGATTTCAATTGACCTTCTCTTTTATTTCCAGTCACGGACAAGCACCAGTTCAAACCCGAACCCGTTCTTTACCGGTTCCGTTACGACGACGGCACGTACCACCCGCGCGGCGACATGCACGACGTCACATCCAAGGTAGACGCGGATCCTCTTCACGTCTAAAGCACGTTGAACTGGTGTGTAACTGAAACCCTGTCCCCCTGTCCCCCTGTCCCCCTGTCCCCGTGTCCTCTCAGGGCGTCCGTCTGTTCTGCCGTCTGCACAGCCTCTTCACGCCCGTCATCAGGTACGACCGCACGTTTCTTTCTGACTGCACGTCTAGAAGAGGGACACGTGGGGGTGAGCTTTGAGTTGATTGGTTAACGAGGAGAGGAGGACAGAGGGGGAGAAGTGTCCTTCAGAAGTGGCTTAGGAGGACACGCTGCGCAGACACTGAGGAGCCCTCCTTGGTGCTGCATGTCAGCAGTAGAAGTACACGCACAAGTACTCAGTCCTGTAGTGAAGTTATAAGTACTCAGGTCTTGTACTTAGTAAAAGTATAAGTACTCAGATATTGTACTTAGTAAAAGTAGAAGTACTCAGATATTGTACTTAGTAAAAGTAGAAGTACTCAGATCTTGTACTTAGTAAAAGTAGAAGTACTCAGATATTGTACTTAGTAAAAGTAGAAGTACTCAGATCTTGTACTTAGTAAAAGTAGAAGTACTCAGATATTGTAATTAGTAAAAGTAGAAGTACTCAGATAATGTACTTAGTAAAAGTAGAAGTACTCAGATCTTGTACTTAGTAAAAGTAGAAGTACTCAGATATTGTACTTAGTAAAAGTAGAAGTACTCAGATCTTGTACTTAGTAAAAGTAGAACTACTCAGACCTTGTACTTAGTAAAAGTAGAAGTACTCAGATCTTGTACTTAGTAAAAGTAGAAGTACTCAGATATTGTACTTAGTAAAAGTAGAAGTACTCAGATATTGTACTTAGTAAAAGTAGAAGTACTCAGATCTTGTAGTGAAATTATAAGTACTCAGATCTTGTAGTGAAGTTATAAGTACTCAGGTCTTGTACTTAGTAAAAGTACAAGTACTCAGATCTTGTACTTAGTAAAAGTAGAAGTACTCAGATATTGTAATTAGTAAAAGTAGAAGTACTCAGATAATGTACTTAGTAAAAGTAGAAGTACTCAGATCTTGTACTTAGTAAAAGTAGAAGTACTCAGATATTGTACTTAGTAAAAGTAGAAGTACTCAGATCTTGTACTTAGTAAAAGTAGAAGTACTCAGATCTTGTAGTGAAATTATAAGTACTCAGATCTTGTACTTAGTAAAAGTAGAAGTACTCAGATCTTGTACTTAGTAAAAGTAGAAGTACTCAGACCTTGTACTTAGTAAAAGTAGAAGTACTCAGATCTTGTACTTAGTAAAAGTAGAAGTACTCAGATCTTGTACTTAGTAAAAGTAGAAGTACTCAGATCTTGTACTTAGTAAAAGTAGAAGTACTCAGATCTTGTACTTAGTAAAAGTAGAAGTACTCAGATCTTGTACTTAGTAAAAGTAGAAGTACTCAGATCTTGTACTTAGTAAAAGTAGAAGTACTCAGATCTTGTACTTAGTAAAAGTATAAGTACTCAGATCTTGTACTTAGTAAAAGTAGAAGTACTCAGATCTTGTACAGGACTTGAGTAAAAGTAGTACTCAGATCCTATACTTGAGTGAAAGTAGAAGTACTCAGGTCTTGTACTTGAGTAAAAGTAGAAGTACCAGAGTGTAGGAATACTCTGTTCCAGTAAAAGTATTCAAAATGTTCCTCAAGTGAAAGTAGAAAGTATTCTCATCTAAATATAGTGAAAGACAGTGAAAGTAGTCGTTGTGCAGATTGGTCCATTTCAGAATAATATATATATATATGTTTTATAATGATTGATCATGAAAGTGTTCTCAAAGCTGGTGGAGGTGCAGCTAGTCTGAAGTACTTTGTAGACTGCAGGGTAGCTGGTGGAGGTGCAGCTAGTCTGAAGTACTTTGTAGACTGCAGGGTAGCTGGTGGAGGTGCAGCTAGTCTGAAGTACTTTGTAGACTGCAGGGTAGCTGGTGAAGGTGCAGCTAGTCTGAAGTACTTTGTAGACTGCAGGGTAGCTGGTGGAGGTGCAGCTAGTCTGAAGTACTTTGTAGACTGCACGGTAGCTGGTGGAGGAGCAGCTAGTCTGAAGTACTTTGTAGACTGCAGGGTAGCTGGTGGAGGTGCAGCTAGTCTGAAGTACTTTGTAGACTGCAGGGTAGCTGGTGGAGGTGCAGCTAGTCTGAAGTACTTTGTAGACTGCAGGGTAGCTGGTGGAGGTGCAGCTAGTCTGAAGTACTTTGTAGACTGCAGGGTAGCTGGTGGAGGTGCAGCTAGTCTGAAGTACTTTGTAGACTGCACGGTAGCTGGTGGAGGAGCAGCTAGTCTGAAGTACTTTGTAGACTGCAGGGTAGCTGGTGGAGGTGCAGCTAGTCTGAAGTACTTTGTAGACTGCAGGGTAGCTGGTGAAGGAGCAGCTAGTCTGAAGTACTTTGTAGACTGCAGGGTAGCTGGTGGAGGTGCAGCTAGTCTGAAGTACTTTGTAGACTGCAGGGTAGCTGGTGAAGGTGCAGCTAGTCTGAAGTACTTTGTAGACTGCAGGGTAGCTGGTGGAGGTGCAGCTAGTCTGAAGTACTTTGTAGACTGCACGGTAGCTGGTGGAGGAGCAGCTAGTCTGAAGTACTTTGTAGACTGCAGGGTAGCTGGTGGAGGTGCAGCTAGTCTGAAGTACTTTGTAGACTGCAGGGTAGCTGGTGGAGGTGCAGCTAGTCTGAAGTACTTTGTAGACTGCAGGGTAGCTGGTGGAGGAGCAGCTAGTCTGAAGTACTTTGTAGACTGCAGGGTAGCTGGTGGAGGTGCAGCTAGTCTGAAGTACTTTGTAGACTGCAGGGTAGCTGGTGGAGGTGCAGCTAGTCTGAAGTACTTTGTAGACTGCAGGGTAGCTGGTGGAGGTGCAGCTAGTCTGAAGTACTTTGTAGACTGCAGGGTAGCTGGTGGAGGTGCAGCTAGTCTGAAGTACTTTGTAGACTGCAGGGTAGCTGGAGGATTCACTCCAGGTGGAACTAAAGTCTGATTCAACACTTGGTTATATTTCACATCCTTCATCCAGATCTGAGAAGTAACTAAAGGTATAAATACATGCAGTGCAGGAGGCCGGTCTACGGACAGGTCACTCATTTGAAATATTAAACATAGTTTTCTCTTTTAATTGTTCCTCCTCGTGGAGAAGGCCATCACGAAACACACATGTGCTTGTTATCGCATAAAGAACATCTAAGTTAATGTGTGTATAAATATGTAATTTCCAGCAGCTGTGAGATCCTTGAAAGTGCTTGAACTTGACTTTGGAAAGGAGCAGCCTTCCCCTCAGCGGAGGCTCCTATTGGCTGGCGCCGGAACGCTTTGTGTTGCTGTGATTAGTCGGTGAAAGGAGACGGGACACTCAGGAGACGCTGAGTGTTAGAGATTCTGTTCCATTTAGTGTGTGTGTGTGTGTGTGTGTGTGTGTGTGTGTGTGTGTGTGTGTGTGTGTGTGTGTGTGTGTGTGCTCGCAGTGTGTGTGTATGTGTGTGGTGTGTGTGTGTGTGTGTGTGTGTGTGTGTGTGTGTGTGGTGTGTGTGTGTGTGTGTGTGTGTGTGTGTGTGTGTGTGTGTGTGTGTGTGTGTGTGTGTGTGTGTGTGTGTGTGTGTGTGTGTGTGTGTGTATCAGGTCTGTGTGTGTTGTGCCGCGCGACAGATGTAATGTCACACGAAATGTAGAAACTCTCGTGTGCCGCTATGTCATTCTGTCCCTGAAACTCCTGAAAGCCTGGAGAGAGTGTGTGTGTGTGTGTGTGTGTGCGTACATGCGTGTGTGTGTGTGTGTGTGTGTGTGTGTGTGTGTGTGTGGTACAATGCAGCGCAGGGCCTGGGAAACGCCAGAGTTTAATTGGAGCAGCCGGCCCCTGAATAATTAGGTATAATTTCCTGGCCGAGCGAGAGAGGAATTGAAGCGGGGAGCGAACACACACACACACACACACACACACACACACACACACTCTCTCTCTCAAGGGTTTCTACGTCACGAGGTTTGGGACTGAATGCCATCACACACACACACACACACACACACACACACACACCACACACACACACACACACACACACACACACACACACACATCCTCCAGAAACTCCACGTTATGGATCAGGTCGGTTTCCCAGAACGAGCAACGACATCTCCAGCGATGCTGCGCGTCCTGCATCCGTTCATCCCAAAGAGGAATTTAAATCTTCATCCATCCCCCGTCAGCGTCAGCGTGGACTTCCCTCCGCGCAGCGAGGTGGACGCCTTCCCTGACCTCCCCGACATAAGGCTGCTCACCGGACCGTGTCCCCCCCATCCATCACTCTGACAGGGGGCACTTCGCCTCCTCTGCACCAAGTGTGTGAATATAGAGGACTCCAGATGCTTTACAGGACGCACGCTGACAGGCTGTGTAGGGTTCAAGGCTTGGTGGAGACGAGACACCGAAGGCTCGTCCAGCAGAGCAGTGAATACATGTATGACGTAAAACAGATACAACAGATACAACAGTGCAAGAGAACGTTTTAAAATGTGCAAGTAAATACAAATACAACTGAAACAGTGCAAGAAGAGTCTAAATAAAGTAAATGGAATATAATTTAAATAATTTGCAAAATGCAAACAGATGGATGTTCTTAAGAGATGTTTACAAAGTGCAGGTGTGTGTGGAGTAGAGATGTGAGAGTGAGAGAGAGATGTGTGAGAGAGTGTGAGAGAGTGTGAGTGAGAGTGAGTGTGGAGTGTGAGTGTGAGTGAGAGAGAGAGAGTGAGAGTGTGTGAGTGAGTAGAGAGAGAGTGATGTGAGAGTGGAGAGT